>JAVJIF010007781.1:0-157044 GCA_038442645.1 Agave tequilana | reverse complement strand
TATACCTTGATAAGTCGACTAACCCTGAAGTCGGTCGACCGGGTCGGTCGACCGACGTGCACGAATGTGCACGTTTGATCTGGCAGTGTGACGGGCGACCGGTGGCGGTCGACCGGAATTCAAAGACTTGCTCTCTGTTGTTCTGGGTCGACCGGGCGGTCGACCGGAGGCTCAACGGTCGGATTTTTGACCGTTGGCGGCGACCGGCAGCTCTGACAGACCCCAACGTCATATATTTTTTCTGGCCTATAAATTTGGGGTTTGGTCATTGTTTTGAAAAAAGATTTTGGAGACCTTTAGAGCCAGTTTTTCCTATTCTATCAGAAAAGTTTTTCTCCACAAAATTGAGTGCTAATACTTCCAATCAAAAGGAAAGATTTTATTAAGAGTGTAAAAGTGATTTCTTGAGTTTTTTCACCATAGTTCTTTCCTTGCTTTCTCACAATCACTTGAGCTATCCATTGCCTTATCTATCCATAGGATTGTGTTGTGAGAGTTTGTAATTGGTGATCAAAGTGTTGTAGATCACCAAAGATTTCATCTTTGTACTTTGAGGAGACGGGCAAGTGTGCTCGTGGTGGTTTAGAGTTCTTGTGTGAACTCGGTGGTTCGAGGTGCGGCCTCGGCGAGCTAGTGAGCTTGCGTGTGTACGGAACTAGGGAGTCCGAGGGCTTGTAGGTGTTGCGGCACCGGGGAGAGATCCATTGGGATCTTGCATAGTGGAAATCCTTCGTGTGTCGAAGGCGGGGATGTAGAGCAAGTGTGCTCGAACCTCGAAAAAAACCCTTTGTGTTTGCGATTGCTCATTCTCTCTCTCTCTATCTCTTTTATATCTTGCATTACTTTTCTTGTCAATCTTTATATGCTTGATATACATAGTGTGCTTAATTGATATACTTGCTTGGGATTGTTGCTAACACTTGTATTCAATCAAGAGAGCCAACGCGGCACCTCAACCCATTCAAGGAGAATCTAGAGGAGTTTGTCCAGAGCCCTTCACGGGGAATTCGGCAACACTCTTGTGTTATACGTGGTGTTAAGTGTAAAAGATTTAATTAAGTCATAATTGTTTTTAGCTTCCGCATTATTAGGCATTAAGTGACCATTAGATTAGCCATCACCTATTCACCCCCCTCTAGGTGATTTACAGTATGATGTTGCCCAAATTTTACTCGTGTTTTATGATTTGATTGTTATTTATTATTGATTTGTTTTATTATGTCTTCCCTGAAACTCAAGCTTTTGGGGGGGATTGTTGGATTTTTGTATTAAAATAAAAAAGGAAAAGCTTTTTTTCGGATTTTGTTTTACTAAGTCAACTTTTGACCAAGTCTTAGAATCTAAATCGGTTGAGAAAATATCACAACTGCTTGGATTTTCTGTTGGAGTAGTTACAACAACTTGGGTTCTAAGTTTATAAATAGACCCTCACTCCAATATCAACACACAACTCATTTTTCTCTTTTCTCGTCTTAAAAGAAAACCTGAAGACTACTCTTCGTGAGAATTGCTTCAGTGTTTAAAAGAATTTTCATCTTTATTTTTCTGGGCAACTTCTTCATTTGAGCAGAGGCTCTGCGCACCATCCTGGGCTGAGTGCTGGTGTACTACCGGGGATCCTTTACCGCTAGGGGATAAGGTCGATTCAACGTCTGGACAAGGAGACGGGCTTTTGATCCTTTAGGGTAGCGACATCGCGACTGCATTCCCCAGGCCAATTCTCTTTTTTGTTTTATTTTAATTGTTATTACATGTTAGACTAATTTGTTGTTTTATCTTAATTTAATTTGTAAAGATATTGCATGCTTTAGAAAATAGTATAAAATATCCAACAATAATTTTTTTTTTCACTTATGGTTGCATATTTTTCACATGATTATAATATATATATAATATATATATAATATATATAATATATATATATATATATATATACACATAAAATTTACTTATTTATTATGAAAGTGTGTGGGTCCTATAACGACCCGAGCACGAACTGTTTAGTTAAGAAATGGTTGGGGTTTAAAACCTAAGCCTGACATAAAAACAGGCCCGAGTTGGGCTCAAGAAAAGCAAACGAGTCTGTACCCGGGCTTATGTGAGTTCGGCCCGTTCCAACCGCAATGTTGTCATAAACAATATAAGGGTAAATTGCAGAAGAACCCCCTGTAATATTACTGTTTCATATAAAAAATTCTTTGTACTAGTGAAATGAATAGAAAACCATCATGTATTATCAAATTTAATAAAAATATTATTGCATTATTGTAATATTTTATAATTTTTATCGATTTTAAGATAATAGATGGAGATTTTTTACTTATCTTGCCTAGTACAAGCATAATTTTGATTAAATTCAATAGAATGAGTAAATTTATTGTCTAATCTTATAATGGTACATGCGATATTCTGCTTAATTTGATATATATATATATATATTATATATATATATAATATTATATATATATATATATATATATATATATATACATATATATATATATATATATATATTATGAGTTTTCTATTCTTTCAATAATACATGAGAGTTTTCTGTGAAACGGCGACAGTGCACTGTGAGTTTTTATAATTTACCCACAGTATAATATCATTTTTTCATCATGCTAAGGACATGACATGGGATCATTTTTGTTTCATGACACAACAAAAAAGAATTCATCAATACATTATATAAACATGAGCAAGGTAATTTGTTTTGTATCTCAGAGTACTTAGATAAAATGTTCGTATAGTTGAATGTCTACTTTATTGATCTAGATTATGGCAACACCGGTTTATGCAAGTGAAATATTGGAGGAAACAAACATTTGAATATCTTACTCTAATTTTATGATAAAAGAATTACGTCGAGTGAGTAAAACTCCTACAATTATGCAAGTCAATAGAAAATTGAAGCGAATATATTCCAAAAATAATTGAGATAAAGATTTTATTTTTTTAACTGTCTTTTTCCTCACCATTTTTTATGATAGAGCAAAAGTGTCACGTGAGGAATGGAGGTTGCGGAAGTATTCTTCAGCCGTGATGTCTCGCCAGGACCTCGACACGTTGGCAGAACGAACGACATACTTCGTCAGAATTCTCGATAGGAACTCGAGGAGCAAGTCTTCAGGAATTTTCTCTGTCGACGACATTGATGAGAGGTTTTAGATTTTCAAGCAACCGAGCTGTTGATTATATAGAGATTTATGTCTCTATAATCCGAGTCCTATTCTGTTTGGAAAAAACTTGCGTTGCTAATAATTTGAGTCTTTTTTCTCACAGAGAAAATAACACAAAATATAAACTTGAATTTAAATCTTAATACTAATAGCTTGTGATAGATTTGGATATTACTAATCTGAGTTAAATTAATAATCTCCACTAATTCTAGTTAGCAACGTTATCTGCTGTCAAGCAAATAGAAAACACCTGCACAATCTACAATATTGTTTATTTTTTATTTTGCATTATCATTTTCTTCTTGCATAATTAATTGTTTTCTATTTGTTTAGAAAAATAGTTACATCTTATGTGTGTAATAGATGAATATAAATTTTTCTAAATAAATAGATCAAAGTAAAATATTAAATAAATCTCCATACCAAATTAGGGATTGCGCAAGTTAAAAACAGAAAGCAAACATTCCAAGTTTGACTAGGACTCTGTACATATCATACCTCATATCAAACCTACGTTATTATTACCAACAACTCTATCAATATCTGTAAGTAACTTTAGGAAAACAAATTCAATTATTTAGGTGCAATCAATGTAAAAAGTTTGCATGTTAGTAAGATCAAGAAATTCAAAATTGCTTCTGAATTAATTAGTATACCTTCAGTTAAGATTGAATTTCTTATTATAAATTTTAGAAAAACAATGAATGATGACTATATAGATAAAAAGTGAATATAATATTTCTTTTGTTATTTATGACTTTGTTCTAATATAATAAGGATTCCTATTGGGTATTTTGAGTTTCAATTGAAATTCGTTACAAATTATAAAGGCATTTCCTATTGCAACTAGGACTGTAATTTCATATGTGTTCAAAAATGATTTCTACGCGGTGTTAGCATAGCAAACAAAAGCTCATTAAACACCAAAGATAATCAAATAATTGATAAATTCAATTTATATGATTGGGTTAAATATTTTTTTCTATTGAAACCAATATACCGCGCAGGCCTAGCTCAAGTTCTGCTCATTTAAGCTCAAGCCTGGCTTGTTTCTTAATCAAGCCACCAAAAATCAATCTAAATACTAAGCCAAACACAAACTGTTTCCATGCTCAAGAAAATCAACACCCTTCAATCAATTTAGCAAACTCAAATAATCAAACAAGAACCAAAGAGCAAAGAGAGCATCACTAGCCGATAAAACACTATATTTCCACTTATTTGAAGTTAAGTAGCTGCAATATTTTCTTAGGTAAGGTACAATAAATCCTTTGGACAAAGTATCTACATCATTAACAACAACTGAAACAATGAAGTAAATGCTGAGTCTCCTCTTCAACTCAGTCAATAATTAACATCTGAAATTACAACACCCTTTTTTAAAAATTGTCACACCCCGCTTCCCAAAATACGCGGAAACGGAGTCGCGACGAGAGTCGGCAACGTATATACGCGAGTAAAATACCTCACGCATACACGCTAAGCCTAAATTAACCTGAACAAGTTATAAATCTCTACCATAAATCAACGATCACTGCAATAATACATATAATGACAATCACAATGATAACAGATGAATAATGGCAAGAAAATGACAGCTGAAAACGATAAAGGTAGAATCAGGAAATAACAAGAATATAAGAGGGATGAGAATACTAGAATCAGAAGAAGGAGCGTTCAGTTCCTCGCAAGACGTACCGTCTCGTCGAACATCTGCACAATAGAACAATCGTCCAATATCTGGACGTGCAAATCAAGGGTCATCAGAACGCGACCTGGTGAGTATGTGTGTAAAGGGAAAAGCTCGTGCAGAAGAACAATGTGCATAAATAATAATAAGAACAACTGCAGATATAAGAGACTAAATAATATAATAAATAACTGAACTGTAATATATATGATAACAACACGAATAAAGATAGACGGCAACTGTCACAATGGTAAACAAGCAACTGATGTCAAAATATGCAACCTATCACATGTCATTAGGCTGGTATTCAAGTCTGGTCATAAATCTGGTGCTGGTTACAATCATGTGTCTATCATAATGATATATAGATATACAATCAGGTGATTACAGTCAGTCATAATACATCAACAGTTTATTATTAATTATGTCAGCGAACACCAATTGTCACATGTAATAGACGCATCCCATACTACGCCTACTACACATGCCAATCAATGCCCTAAATTATTGAAACTGATCGGTTGGAGACACTGTCCATACTTTAGGTGGGTCCCGTGCATACCCAGGACCACGGCCCAGACTCCTGACGCTGAACCAGGACCTACCGCAAGGTAGTCAGGAACAGGTACATGTATAACATGTATAACAGGAACAAGAAACATGACGGGGTGCCAGTCACCCCACGAAAACCCTGCAGTGGAACCCTCTTTCGGCTACGCAACCTAAATCCTAGGTCCACCCAAAATACGGACGTTGTCTCCTCCATCAATCTCCCCAATCCCAGTGTAAGTTGTTTGTTATCATGTTTTAGTTTATCAAGATTATTTAATGTGCATGTTATTTAATCCCTGGGATAACTCGGTGGTAGTCACGGTAACAATATCAACATGTGAAAGTCAGGGTACCGGTATAACAGGAGTATAAATATCAAGGAGCAGGATACCGGTATAACAGGAATATATATAACAAGTAAACATGCGGGTGTTGTTACCGTGTAATAATATTTTCCCAGAAATTAAGTAACATGGACAAGATAGTTATCAGTTAGATACCAAGCATAGTAAGTCAAGTTTCTCAGGTAAAACAAGATATTCAAGACTGACAATGATCTACTGTCATGAATAGAATAATCCAGTCAAAGTATACTATAAACTAAGATTCTCAAGACCATCCATATATCACTCTCAAAGTCGTTGATATATCCATCCTCTAAGTCGTCAATAATCAGATCGATCAATAGCTATCATAAAACTCTGAACATATATTATAATCACCAATATCAATGAGATTACTCTCATAATAACTCTATCTCCCTAACTGAATTGATCAGTCACTATACATGAAGCACATAAATGTCCTCAATATCAACAAGTCAACATACTCCATAATCATAACTACAGATGAAACATCCTCAAACAACATGTGGTCTAGAATATCTACTCTTGGTACTCAACATCAACAACATATCATCTAAACAAATCCCAAATACTCACAACTATAAACCAACTACGTCAATCTCATCTTAATGCGGCTTTGTTATAAAGAACATAAATCTCAAAACATAAATCTCAGGTCAATTCTGACTCAAGATCAATCTAAATTACAATCTAACTGATTTAGTCATATCTAATTACTGATCATTATTCAATGTAAATAACATAAGTCCTAGATCAATCCAAAGTCATTACAACCAACTCATATGTCCAATAGTCACATGATCGTCATGTATCAATTCACATCGAGTAATCTAATACAATAAACTGTCGTTCCAACATATATCAATAATCATAGTTTAGTTCTCACCCTCTATCAATCTAATCTGATTCCCAAGTCCTCAAGAGTTCCCATTTCTATCAAGGTCAAACATCAGATCCCAACACTTGGCAACATATCCGATACATGCATATAAGATCTATCATGACAAGTCAATCCAACCAATATCCATTCCTCGAAATCATACTCATTCATCTATGGCCAATACATAATTCAAGTGTAAAGTCCACAGTCCAAAAGGAAACTAAACACAGCAGTCAGCCTGAGGTTAATCGACTAGGGGTCAAATGCAAGTCGACTAGGGAAGGGTTAGTCGACTAACAAGTTAGGGTAAGTCGACTATAAAGGATACTAGTCGACTAGGTAGGATGGCAAGTCGACTAATCAGGAAAACAGTGAGTTACGCACTTCCAGGACATCCCATTAGTCGACTATAGGCTAGGGGTAAGTCGACTATACATGCTATTAGTCGACTACTAAAGGAGGCAAGTCGACTGACAGAGTAACAGAAGACAACCAGAGAGCACAAACTATTTCCTGGAAGGTGAGTTAGTTGACTAGGGGGAATGTTAGTCGACTAACAGAGATATTAGTCGACTAATCCAGGGGGTAAGTCGACTAATCAGCCTCTGCCAGTGCACTTGTAATCTGGGATACACTTACACATCTTTCCATATTCTCTCAATACACTCATGTGCTCCAACATGTAATGTCTACACCTATAATCCAAACACTCATATGGTAAACATGGGGTCCCAACATAATAGATATACATGCATATCATATGCCTATGCATTCAACATGTAAAATAAAGGGGAAATGTCAACACACATCCCTACTTAATAATCTCCACACGCATATCATATAACACATCAAATTATACCACATACACAATCATATCTATGATTACTTAATTAAATAATGAGAGAGAGAGAGAGAGACACTCATATAGGGGCTGCCGTGTGCGCGTAGCCATGGGCGCGGGTTGCTCGGCCGAGGAGGAGGGGATCCGACTATGCACTGCTGCCGCTGTTGGATCTGGGCTGCACTCGTCCTTGGTTCGGGGATGGGCGACGTCGTCTAGGGTGCACACGGCCTGAAGGAGGGAGAGGCGGCCTGGATGTTCAAGTGCTGATGCTGCAGGTGTGGGCGCTGGAGGAGGCTGCCGTGTGCTCGCTGCCACCTCTGCTGGTGGTGATGGCCGACCTGGATCTGCTGGTGGGGAGGTGCGCCTGGCCTGGGCGCTGCTGCAACTCGCGGCTGGAGGCGCTGCAAAGGGAGGGCTACGCGTGTGAAGAGGAGAAGGGGCCGGCCTGCTGCTGGATCCGGGCTGCCGCTGGCGCTGTTGTGGCCGCTGCTGCTTGCTGCTGTTGTCTAGGCGTGTGCTGATCTGCAAGGAGGGAGGGGCAGCTGTTGCTGTGCTTGGCCAGGGGAAGATGAAGGCCGGCCATGTAGCTGCTGCCAAGGGGGATCTCGGCTGTGAGGGGAGGCCGGGAATCTTGGATCTGCTGCCATCAAGGAGGGTGGTCTCGGAGATGAGGAGGAGGGAGCTCGGCCTGTTGGCTGCCACAGATGGAGATAGGGGAAAGGGGGTGCGGCAGCCATTGGGAAGAAGGAGATGGGATTAAGGGGATTTGGGTAATAAAGATTAGGATAGATCATATAGGAGGTAGTTAGGATTAGGATTAGATATGGGATTAGGTTTAGATTTAGTAGATAGGATTTGATTTGGGATATAGGGGGATTCTTAGGAGTTAGTTAAGATTAGAATTTGAAGAGTAATGGGTTGCGGGTTTGGATATGGATTGGATAATGGGTTAGCGGGTAGGATCCAGTCGTGTAAATGGGTAATAGGTTTCGGGTTGGGATAACGGGCTTAGGAATCAATGAAATAGGAATGGGTGTGGACCAAAGGTAAGGAAATAGGCTAATCAAAGAATACACAACATTATGAACAATACTAATATCAAATAATTAAGTGATACTAACACAAATAACAATTAACAATAATAATTACAATAATAATAATATCACCAGTAAAATAAAATAAATACTTTAGAAAAATAAAAATACAGTAATTTAGATTAGGGATATTACAAAAATAAATCCTAAAAAATAACACTTTTGGGTGTATTTCTTGTCAGAAGGAGATCACCAGAAGACCTCTCTGTGAGTACGGGGAAAATTGGTTGCCAGGCTGAAGCATTCTTCATGACTTGTAAGTTGAGCATCTAATACATTTCGTGTGCTTAGAAGCTGGTACATGTTGATCCAAGATGCAATGAGCTTGAAACTTTTGGGTGATCAGAAATCCATTACAGCATACAAGTGAGCAATGTGGGTGCCATTGGTAAGTCCCGTGTTCTATAATTTTCTAACTCCTGAACCTTATCTATACAAGAAACTCGGGGGATGCCAAGCTCAGGGTCAGCTGTCAACATTAGGGGTGAGCAGAGTTCGGTTATAACTGAAATAACCGACAAAAAACCGAAACCCGAACCCGAACCGAACCGCTCTAGTTCGGTTCGGTTTCGGTTTTGTGTTTCAAAAACCGAACTCGACTGAACCGAACCGAATCTCTTACCCTATATATCACCCCACCCAAATTCAATTTAGTGAATCATATAGTTCATAACAAAAACTGGTGAAAACTTATCTCATTACTTATTGCAATACCATCTTTTTTATGTTGAATATGTGAAAGTTATGTTAAGTACACCATCACAATTAAGAATAATATTTATATTAATATAGTTCTTTTTTTTTCATTCTTGCCATTAAAAGTTAGTAATAATTATGTGAGTTTTGATTTAAGAGCCCAAATATAGCGTAAAAGTTTTAGAATATGAAATTTTTAATTCACATTAAGGTTAGGGTCTTTTTCTTATTTTTAATTTGGGTATTGAATATTTGAGATTAGAATATTAAAGGATGATAATATAATGGTGATTAAAAAATGTAAGGAATGATCGAAAAATATTGGCCTAACCAAAAAACCGAACCGAACTTAGTCGGTTCGGTTCGGTTCGGTTACTAAGTATAATCAGTTCGGTTCGGTTTTGCAAAAATTAGCAAAAACCGAACCGAACCGACCGATACTCACCCCCAGTCGACATAGTATTTGTTGTGCGCTGATGACAACAACCAATAGAGAATCCCACAGATCTCCAAGCATAAAGAACACTCAACAACCACAAGAAGAACACACAAATCGCAAATACACGATCTAACGAGGTTCGGCCTTAATGCCTACGTCCTCGGGGCAATCCAGAAGAGAGATTAATTACTTTGAAGAAGATTACAATTGCTAGCAGCTTCTTTGAATGCAAGAGAGCTCTAGCTTATCACTTTTCGCAGGCACTTTACCCTAGAAAGCACCATTAGGCTTAACTACCCAGATTTGCGGAGCAGCAGATTTCCGCCCAAACCCTGTCGGTCGACCGGCTGGTCGACCGACCTCCTCTCCGGTCGACCGGTCGGTCGACCCAAAACAACAGAGAGTTTGGTTCCTGCAGTCAGTCCATTTCGGTCGACCGGCCAGTCGACCGCCTAAGACCCTGTGCATGCTGTGCATGTCGGTCGACCGGACCGGTCGACCGACCTGCCTGATTTTCTGCTGCTGCTGCTATTTCCTGCTGCTGACCCCTTTACCTTTCGTCATCGACTTCCCTGGCGATCTTCGACAACACTTGGCACCTGTCAGCGGCAATCCTGTCAGCTCCTTGGTAATATCCTCTCTTTCCAACAATTCTCCACCTCGGTGAAGATTTTCAAATCTGAGCCGAACACCGACTCGATAACGGCTGCACCACATGGTTGCCTACGTACCCCTGCCCAAGGGATCAAGCCGTCCGTAGTTCACCCAAATGAGCTTCAGCAAGCTTAATTCACCTGAAGGACATGGAGCAAATCTTTACAGTATGCAAACTTCACTCCCGACACCACCTTCGTAAGCATATCGGCCGGATTCTCCGAAGTGTGAATCTTCAACAAGTCAATGTCACCTTCCTCCAGAATCTCCCGAACGAAGTGGTACCTGACATCAATATGCTTCGTCCTTGCATGATAGACCTGGTTCCTTGCCAAGTAGATGGCACTCATGCTGTCACAGTTTATCTTCAACATATCCTGTTCCACGCCCAAGTCATCAAGAAACCCCTGAAGCCAGATTGCCTCCTTCATGGCCTCTGTCATAGCCATATATTCAGCCTCTGTGGTCGACAACGCGACGGTAGACTGAAGTGTGGAGCGTCAACTCACCGGTGCCTGTGAGAATGTGAAGACATATCCCGTCGTCGACCGGCGTTTGTCAAGGTCACCTGCATAGTCTGAATCCACATACCCTATGCACTCTTGCTTTCCGTTGTTGTCTTTCTCAAATACTAGGCCTACATCAACTGTTCCCTTGATGTATCTCAAGATCCATTTCACAGCTTCCCAATGATCCTGTCCTGGATCATGCATATATCGACTCACCATGGAGACCGCCTGTGATAGATCTGGCCTCGTACACACCATAGCGTACATCAAGCTACCCACCGCATTGACATATGGAACGTGAGACATATACTCTCGCTCTTGAACACTCCTCGGAGACATCTTTGCTGACAATTTGAAGTGTGGCGCCATAGGTGTACTAACAGACTTGGTATCCTTGCTGATATTAAACCTCTGCAGTACCTTTTTCAAATAGCCCTTCTGAGTCAAACTTATCCTGCCAGCTCTCCTGTTTCTAGTGATCTCCATGCCCAATACTTTCCTTGCTTCTCCCAGGTCCTTCATCTCAAACTCTGACGATAAGACTTTCTTCAGAGAATCAATAACAGATCTCGACCTCGAAGCAATCAACATATCATCTACATAAAGAAGTAGATAGATATATTCACCTGATGGTAACTTGTTGTAGTACACCATGGATCAAAATGGCTACGTGTGTACTTCTTCTTCCTAATGAAGCTATCAAATCGCTTGTACCACTGTCTAGGAGACTGCTTCAAACCATACAGCGACTTCTTTAGCTTACATACTAACTCTTCCTTCCCTGCAGTTTTGTAACCTGTGGGCTGTGTCATATAGATCTCCTCCTCAAGATCGCCGTGGAGAAAGGCGGTCTTCACATCAAGTTGGTCAAGGTCCAACTCATTTTGTGCAACCAAGGCCAATAGAATCTGAATTGACGAGTGTTTAATTACCAGGGAGAACACCTCATTATAGTCGATTCCTTCCCTCTGAGCGTAGCCTTTAGCCACCAACCTTACCTTGTAGCGCACTGTATCTTCTTGGAGAGATCCTTGATTCTTACCATATACCCACTTGCACCCTATGGCCTTCTTCCCCTTGGGCAACTTGGTGAGTTCCCATGTGTTGTTCTTGTAGATAGATTGCATCTCTTCATTCATGGCCTCTTTCCACATCCTTGCTTCCGAACTGATCTCAGCTTCTCTGAAGGTAGATGGAATAGCCTCCTCGACAACTGGAAGTGCATATGCGACGACCATATCAGTGGTGAGCCAGCCTGGTCTCATAGTATTCCTCCGTGATCTTTCTACTACAGTAGGATCTGGAACAGTACCCATGACCTGCTCCTGACCCTCTTCAACATCTTCAGCATCTTCTTCAGCTGCTCGATCACCTCCCTGTGTCACCTCAGGAATGATCCGAACTGATACTGAATCCTCTAGAGATGGTGGATCTGCATCAATCTCCACCTGCTGCAATAGCTCCTTGGTCTTGCTGGTCTCCACCTGCTTAGAGACTATAGGCTTCATCAAAGAAGCCTCATTGAATGTGACGTCCCTGCTGAGTATGAACTTGTTGTCCTTTTGGTCCCAATTCTTGAACCCCTTGGTTCCTCGCTTGAAGCCAACGAACACCCCTTTCTTTGCCCTTAGGTCCAACTTGTCTTCTCTGACATGGTAGTAGGCTGGACATCCGAAGACCCGTAGCAAATCATAGTCCCTAGCAGCTTTTCCTGACCAAGCTTCAAGAGGAGTCTTCCCCCCTATTGCAGACGACAGCAACATGTTCACAAGATGGCATGCATACCCCAAAGCTTCAGCCCAAAACTTCTTTGGTAGTCCTGCATTGGATAACATACACCGAACTTTCTCTAGCAAAGTCCGGTTCATTCTCTCAACCACCCCATTTTGTTGCGGAGTCTCTCGTACCGTGAAGTGTCTCTCTATGCCCTCATCAAGGCATAGCTGTAGGAAAGGATCTGATTTTTACTCTCCTCTATTGTCAAAACGGAGGACCTTGACCTTCCTTCCCGTGCTTCTCTCCAGATTAGCCTTCCACTTCACGAACAGTTCTAGGACTTCATCTTTGTGTCGCATAGTGTACACCCAACAGCGCCTAGAATAGTCATCGATGAACGACACAAAATAGTAGTTACCTCCAATCGATGCAGTCTTGGTAGGTCCCCATACATCCGTGTGAACATAGTCAAGAATACCCTCTGTGCAGTGTAAAGCTGTGCCAAACTTCACCTTGGTCTTCTTGCCGATGATGCAATGTTCACATAGATCCAACTTGCAGATCTCAGCACCCTTCAGCAACCCTTTCCTCACTAGAGCTTGCATTGATTTCTCCCCTGCATGTCCCAGCCTCATGTGCCACAGCCGGGTTGAATCTTCTTTCTGACTAGTAGAAGCTGCCACCTGCCCTGTCACTGTACTACCCTTTAAGTAATACAAGTTGTTCCGGTGATCGGCCTTCAATACCACCATTGAACCCTTTGTCATTTTAAGAACTCCCTCCTTAATAGACACTCCAAGGCCCAATGATTCCAAAGCTCCTACAGAGATCAAGTTCCTCTTCAGCTGAGGTACATATCTCACTTCTTTCAGCTCTCTCACCATCCAATCAAACATCCTAATTGGAATAGTCCAACACCCTTCAAGATGCACGGATGATCATCGCCCATGACGACCGAACACCCCTCCAACTTCTCAAAACTGGTAAACCAGTCTCGATTAGGACATACATGATATGTTGCACCTGTGTCCAAGATCCACTCGTTTTCACCCGAGTAGCCTATGACGGGAGTAGTAACTGAAAAAGAGAACACTGAAGAATCTGAATCTGATCCATCTGCCTGTGATTTTCTGCTTGTAGTTTTTACCACTTTTGCGAGATTTGCTTCAGACTTTGATTCTTTCTTCTTTCCTTGAACTTTGGACAGTCTACCTTCCAGTGCCCAATCTCTTTGCAGAAAGCGCATTGATTTCTCTTGAGATCCCTGAAGCCCGGCCTAGACTTCGATCTTCCTCTAACCTCCTTGCCTTTCCTCGATGAACCCCTGCCTCTTACTTCCAATGCCTCCGCCGATGAACTTGACTGAGAAGGATGTCTCTCATTCTTCCTTGTGTCATAACTCATCAGTGCAAAACACACCTCATCATATCCAAGCTCTGCCTTCCATTGATGAAGGTCAGAGTGAATGTCTCATACTCCTCTGCAGGGAGTGAGTTCAGAAAGATGATCGCCTTATCTTCCTCATCTACAGTGACATCCACGTTTACCAAGTCTGTAAGAAGCTTCGTATATCGGTTAATGTGCTCATTTACTGTGCTCCCCTTCTTCATCCGAAACTGATACAGCTTACTCTTAAGCTGCAACCTGGACTCAATACTCTTCGTCAGGTATTTCTTTTCAAGGGTTTCCCACAGTTTCTTCGCTGACGTCTCATGTTGCACAAGATAGTTTATGTCTTGTGACAAACATGAACGTGTCAAGCCACATGCCGACCTGTTCATCTTCGCCCACTCTTCATCAGTGATAGTGCTCTTCTTCTTCGCCAATAGGAGAGTGTCTTCGAGGTTCGATGCATTCAGCGCATCCATAACCTCGCATCTCCACATACCAAAGTTATTAGTACCATTGAACTTAACAACTTCAATCCTCGGGTGAGAGTTCATTGTCTTAACAGATGCAGTTTCTTCTGCCATTGAGATTTTCCTGATTCTCTATTTATGTGGAAGAACAACCAACTTGAAATAGATCTCTACTCAGATAAAAATAAGATTTTTACCTGTCCCTTGAAACCCTAGACGAGTTTCTCACCGGATCTACTCCACCACAGATTCAACGAGCCCTCCTTGCGTCCTTCTGAGATCGACACACGATCTCCTCGAACACCAATACCTCTGATCTGAGATCGACACGCGATCTCCACCGGATCAGATCTCGAGCCCTTCGAATCCTCAGAAATCCCAAGTGCAACCCGGAAGCTCTGATACCACTTGTTGTGCGCTGATGACAACAACCAATAGAGAATCCCACAGATCTCCAAGCACAAAGAACACTCAACAACCACAAGAAGAACACACAAATCGCAAACACACGATCCAACAAGGTTCGGCCTCAATGCCTACGTCCTCGGGGCAATCCAGAAGAGAGATTAATTACTTTGAAGAAGATTACAATTGCTAGCAGCCTCTTTGAATGCAAGAGAGCTCTAGCTTATCACTTTTCGCAAGCACTTTACCCTAGAAAACACCATTAGGCTTAAATACTTAGATTTACGGAGCAGCAGATTTCCGCCCAAACCCGACTATCGGTCGACCCGGCTGGTCGCCGACCTCCTCTCCTCTCCGGTCGATCGGTCGGTCGACCCAAAACAACAGAGAGTTTGGTTCCTGCAGTCAGTCCATTTCGGTCGATCGGCCGGTCGACCGCCTAAGACCCTGTGCATGCTGTGCATGTCGGTCGACCGGACCGGTCGACCGACCTGCCTGATTTTCTGCTGCTGCTGCTATTTCCTGCTGCTGACCCCTTTGCCTTTCGTCATCGACTCCCTAGCGATCTTCGACAACACTTGGCACCTGTCAGCGGCAATCCTGTCAGCTCCTTGGTAATATCCTCTTTTTCCAACAGTATTTGCGTGGAAGGCCAAAGTATGGGAGCAGTATCTATAGAATTCGCTTCAATCCTTTTGCAGATAGTGTGGATCATTTCACCCTACCCTCTGGCTTGCTCCACAGAGCTTGAAGCACTTCAGCTGGAATGACGGTCGATGGCTGTGCCATCCACTGATGCTTATCCACTACCAAGCCATTCAATCTGACATTTAAACAGTCAGTAAGCATTTTACATTTCAGTCTAAATATATAGCACAAGAAAGAAGGGTTCTCTTTTTCTTCTTTAGGTTTTGTGTGTGTGTGTGTGTGTGTGTGTGTGTTGGAGGGGGTGGGGGTAATTAATGTTTTGATCATTTTCAGGTTTCTTTTCTATTTTATTTTTTGGTCATTTTCAGATATTAAATGGTGTCGCTCTCACCATCCAAGCTTATTGTTTCTTTGATGATTTTTATCAGATCTGACATTGAGAATTATTTAAGGAAAACGAAAAAAAAAAAGTTCACATATCATCATGAAGATATTCTGATATCCACCCAACAAAATATTTCAAATTAGCATCCCCCCTCCCGCGCCAACTTTTTATTTCTATCTAATAAAAACCAACAGCTGTGACTGTGTATACACATCATATGCAGTGTGTTGGAAAGAGAGAGGATATTGTCGAGGAAGTCGACAAGGAACAACAAACAGGTCAGCAGAAGAAGCAGCAGGAGGAGTTCGGTCGACCGGCCCGGTCGACCGCCCGCCGCAGTAGCAGGAGTTCGGTCGACCGGTCCGGTCGACCGACGTGCACAACATGCACAAGCATCAGCGGTCGACCGGTCCGGTCGACCGCAGGAGAGCTCGGTCTTTTTGTTCTCTGTGCTCTTTTGGTACTGCTAAATAAGTTTATAATCATGCATACATAGATGAACATTTCAATATATGAGGAATGAAGTTCCTGATACCTGCCATGGAAGCTGCTGGGGTGAGGATAAATAGTTTGAGTACGGCAGAGAACGAGTATAGAGACTACTGAATCTTGGTTGCAGATGTGAAGAACAAATTAAAGAACCAGTAGTGGGAATGAAGCATCTAGTTAAGAAGATGAGAGCTCCCTCAAATGACTTTTGACAGGGTTAAGGTTATGCTGGCAAAGATTAAGGTGAGATATAAATTTTCTTTGCTAAAATATACAGTTTCATCCTTACCCCCCACATTTATTTCCTTATGCTAATTCTGTGATACATTGTTATTTACTTTCTTGATTGTCTCTGTTTTTTTACAGGGGATGCACTGTCAGGCTAGAGATTTGCAGACTCAAGAAGCAGAGTTCATCTTAATAGACCGAATTTTTTTGTTTCCATCTTTAATAACAGTTTTGGTTCTATTCAACTGTTCAGTGCTGTCTGGATGGCAAAACTGGGCTTAAATCTTGTTGAAGTTATTGTTATATTTTTCATTTGGAGATGACGAGTCATGTATGTTGGATTTCTAAACCATGATATCTATTGAATCTACGATCATCAAGTTTACCGGGCAGTTTTATTTCTGGCCATTGTTTTTCTACAGGATACAATAGCGTGTCACAACTTGCCGTTATGGAACAAGGATTACTATTGCATTTCAGTACATGTTACAGCTAGAAAATGTTTACAACTTAAGACATTACTGAGCTTGATTATGTATTAGCCTCTCCCTTGCAGGAGACCAGAGACATGATCTACAGCGTAAGAAGATCATAAAATAAGGATGCTTCATTTCTTATTTTATGTTTCTATGTCTGCTACATTTTTAGCTTATTCCTCGCTTCCTGCTCCGTTACATTAAAATCAAATAAAGGATAAAGCTTTCAAAGTTGTTTGAATTGTGTTTGAGTTGTCTAAGTTGTTTATCTGCATTGTACACTAATCTCCATCTTTAGGACAAGATAAGAAAACAAATAAAACGTCCAAGACATAACTCAAATTTTCTGGAAAAACAAAAGTCTTTACAGAATAACACTCTTTTTGCTCTTGCAATATTCTTTTTGTTAACAAGCAGTAACTCTTCTGTACCATACAGAAATTCCCATTGCAGCAGATAAAGAGAATGAAAAAAAAATTGAAAAAAAAAACCTTCTATAACTTAAGAAAAGTTTAAAATTCTAAATCAATAACTTTCCACCGTGGATAGCAATTTGGTGGCACCTCCATATCCCAAACTCGATCCAGAGATGTTTCCCTGGTTTTGCAACCAAGTCTTTTTAGAGACAAGAAACTGGGCTTGTAATTGGTGCAAAGATGCCAAGCCAGCTTCTTTTGTGAAAGATCCGGTTCCTGATACATTGTGCAGTTTCCTTCAAGATCATCTCTTTCATCGTACAAAAGCATTACGTCATGGAGCCAAATCTGTAGAACTCCATTGTCTCGCTCCCACAATCCTATAAATCTTGGGAAGCTCTCCTCCCTCCCTACCGGTAAGCATGGGAGCTTAATTCTATATCTTCTTTCCCAATGATTATCTATGAGAACCCAAATGTCGATATCTGAAATTTGAACAAAAATTGTAGCAATAGCACCTTCAAAATCCATAAGATGTACCTCCTGATCTTCAAAAAGACCAGGCACGCTCTCTACCTCAACGAACTTCTCAGTCTCTAAGTCGAAGAGCACCAGTCGCAACTTGGTCTGTGCCAGCGAGCGCCCGTCGTAGATGATCCAATACATCCTTCCTTGCAAGTAAAGAGGCCCTTCGCGCGGATAGAAATTTATATCCTGCACATATCTCCACTGCTCATCGTCGGACCCGAGAGTGTAAACGAGAAGCTTTCCTCCTACATTGTCATCCTCCTCTGAGCCATAAAACCTGAACTCATAGTTTAAGGTCAGCGCCACAAGTTTATACTCTCTCGTCGAGGGACTGTAGCCTAACCCAACCGAGAAGCAAAAGAGATCCACATCGGAGCAAGGAGGCACTGTAGTGTATTCAAGGGTGAGAGGATTGCAAACCTCTATGGATTGCTTGCAGTCGCGACTTGGCTTGATGCACAGAAGACCGTTGCAGGTGTTAGAGAGCTTGTACGCGGTTGTCTCCCACGTCTCGTTGATGTCTTGATAGGAGGAAGAAGAGCGTTTTCTGATGATTTGGCGAATTCTTGGCTTGTGCTCTTTGCTGCCACTTGTACGTGCATGGTCTTGGCCCAGCGACATACTGATGGCAGAAAATTCTTCGGACTCGAAAACAGTGAAGAAGAGAGGGGAGGGAGGGCTGGCGATGTGGGATGCGAGGGAGAGACATCGAGCTGAGTGGAGGTTGCGGAAGTATTCTTCAGACGTGAGGTCTCGCCAGGACCTCGACACGTTGGCACAACGAACAACATACTTCGTCGGAACCCTCGATAGGAACTCGAGGAGCAAGTCTTCAGGGATTTTCTCTATCGACGACATTGATGAGAGGTTTTGAGAGGTTTTAGATTTTCAAGCAATCGAGCTGCTGATTATATAGAGATTTATGTCTCTATAATCCGAGTCCTATTCTGTTTGTCTCTCTATAATCCTAATCCTATTCTGTTTGGAAAAAACTTGCGTTGCTAATAATCTTTGCTAATAATCTGAGTCCTTTTTCTCACAGAGAAAATAACACAAAATATAAACTTGAATTTAAATCTTAATACTAATAGCTTGTGATAGATTTGGATATTACTAATCCGAGTTAAATTAATAATCCCCACTAATTCTAGTTAGCAACGTTATCTGCTGTCAAGCAAATAGAAAACACCTGCACAATCTACAATATTGTTTATTTTTTATTTTGCATTATCATTTTCTTCCTACATAATTAATTGTTTTCTATTTGTTTAGAAAAATAGTTACATCTTATGTGTGTAATAGATGAATATAAATTTTTCTAAATAAATAGATCAAAGTAAAATATTAAATAAATCTCCATACCAAATTAGGGATTGTGCAAGTTAAAAAAGAAAGCAAACATTCCAAGTTTGACTAGGACTCTGTACATATCATACCTCATATCAAACCTACGTTATTATTACCAACAACTCTATCAATATCTGTAAGTAACTTTAGGAAAACAAATTCAACTCAAATATGATTATTTAGGTGCAATCAATGTAAAAAGTTTGCATGTTAGTAAGATCAAGAAATTCAAAATTGCTTCTGAATTAATTAGTATACCTTCAGTTAAGATTGAATTTCTTATTATAAATTTTAGAAAAACAATGAATGATGACTATATAGATAAAAAGTGAATATAATATTTCTTTTGTTATTTATGACTTTGTTCTAATATAATAAGGATTCCTATTGGGTATTTTGAGTTTCAATTGAAATTCGTTACAAATTATGAAGGCATTTCCTATTGCAACTAGGACTGTAATTTCATATGTGTTCAAAAATGATTTCTACGCGGTGTTAGCATAGCTAACAAAAGCTCATTAAAACCCCAAAGATAATCAAATAATTGATAAATTCAATTTATATGATTGGGTTAAATATTTTTTTCTATTGAAACCAATATACCGCGCAGGCCTAGCTCAAGTTCTGCTCATTTAAGCTCAAGCCTGGCTTGTTTCTTAATCAAGCCACCAAAAATCAATCTAAATACTAAGCCAAACACAAACTGTTTCCATGCTCAAGAAAATCAACACCCCTCAATCAATTTAGCAAACTCAAATAATCAAACAAGAACCGAAGAGCAAAGAGAGCATCACTAGTCGATAAACACTAAATTTCGACTTATTTGAAGATAAGTAGCTGCAATATTTTCTGAGGTAAAGTACAATAAATCCTTTGGACAAAGTATCTACATCATTAACAACAATAGAAACAATGAAGTAAATGCTGAGTCTCCCCTTCAACTCGGTCAATAATTTACATCTGAAATTGTAACCCCCTTTTTAAAAATAAATCCTAAAAAATAACACTTTTGAGTGTATTTCTTGTCAGAAGGAGATGTTAGAGATATCAATGACAACACGTGATCCATGTGAAAGACACCCCTCATGAAATCAATCAGATCCTCAAATCTCTCCATGATTATAGGAACACATGGGACTCATGAGATTCATTCACCATGTGTTTCTCATTCTTTCTCTCAGTCAATATTTTCCTATTATTTCTCTCAGTCAATGTTTTCCTATTGTACCTCCTAAATCAATGTAAACATGTGACCAATATGTGTATATAAATACAACCAAGAACCATAGCTAATGGTATCTGGTCTTTACACAAATAAGTCTTCTTCTTCTTATTCTTTATCTTGGTATCAGAGCAACTCCTGTACCATGTCGAGTATTTCCTCTTCATCTTCCCTCACCTCCATCCAAACACTTGCATCCATGGTTACTCCCAATCCCAACATCACTCACTTTCTAAATGTCAAACTCGACAAGGGAAACTATCTGCTGTGGCGTTCTCAGTTCCTTCCTCTTCTCAAGCTCCACGATCTCGAAGGCCTCGTCGACGGAACCTCTCTATGTCCGGTCCGGTTCCTTCCTTCTACCGAGAAGGATGCTCAGCCCACTATCAATCCAGAATACACTCGCTGGATCAAACTTGATCAGATGCTCTTATGTTGGCTTATCTCCTCGCTCACTGAGGCTGTTCTTGCTCATGTCGTCGGCCTCACCATATCTCGTGATGTGTGGTGCTCTCTGGAGCGAATCTTTGCGTCACCCTCCAGAGCTAGAGTGCAACAACTCAAATATCAGCTGCACACCATCAAGATGGGCACCTCTTCTATGTCAGAGTATATCCAGTCTGTCAAGTCCATCGTGGACAACCTGGCGGCAGTGGCTAATCCAGTTGCCGACTCCGACCTCGTCTCTACCTTACTCAGTGGTCTGTCTCCCGAATATGACTCGTTCGTCACCTCCGTCAACACACGAGTTGACCCTGTACTGTCAGAAGAACTCATCGGCCTCATGCTTAGCCAAGAGATTTATCGTGGGCGTGCTATCACTTCACCAGACTCCACAACCCTCATCTCCCCTTCTCCTGCGGTTCATATTGTTTCCCGCACTCCAAGCTACCATTCAGCTCCATCTTTTTTCCGTGGTCGTGGACGTGGCCGAGGCAGGGAGCGCGGTCGTGGTCATGGACGTTCCTTCTTACCGTCACATCAGTCCACTGGTGGTCGACCTCAATGCCAGATCTGCAATCGTTTTGGCCATTATGCTAACAAATGCTATAATCGTTATGATGATTCGGCTAGCCCAACTGCTCTTCTCCACTCTTATAGGAATAGTCCAGTCGATTCCAACTAGTATGTTGACTTCGGAGCCACTCATCACCTAACGGCTGACATTGTGAATCTGGCGGCTCACTCCGAATATTAAGGACCCGACAGAGTTCGCATGGGTAACGGGACAAGTTTGCCTATCCGAGCTACTGGTGCTTCTTTATTGTGTTCTCCTGTTTCTTCCTTTATCTTGAAAAACCTTTTACATGTTCCTGATATCACCAAAAAATCTTCTATATGTTAGTCAATTTACTGCTGATAATAAAGTCCTTCTTGAATTTCACCCTGACTCTTGTTTTATTAAGGATCTCTCTACTCGGAAAACTCTTCTGCGGGAACAACTTAAGGATGGTCTGTATGTCTTCTCCCTGGGGAATCATAACTTCACCGCCTCTCCCCAGGCTCTTCTCGGTGAGCGTGCATCTTCCTCCATCTGGCATGAGCGCCTAGGTCATCCCTCCACCAGAGTTGTCTCCAGTGTTTTATCTCAGCATCAACTTTCTTTCCTCCCTGACTGTGCTGGTACCCCTCTCTGCATCCCCTGTCAGCAAGGAAAAAGTCACCGTCTTTCTTTTTCATCATCTTCCACGATTGCTACTGCTCCTTTAGAGCTTTTTCATCATCATCATCTTCTTGTTCTTATCTATGTGGACGATATCATCATCACAGGTAATGACTCACGGGCTGTCACTCGTCTTATTCAAGAACTAGGTCGGGAGTTCTCATTAAAAGACCTCGGTCCACTGCACTATTTCTTGGGCGTGGAGTGTCATCGTACACCCTCAGGTCTATTTCTCTCTCAAGAGAAGTACATCCGTGACTTTCTTCTCCGACTCAAGATGGATGGTGTCAAGCCTGTTAGCTCGCCTATGGCCACTTCCTGTAAGTTATCCAAGATTGTTGGCAAGTCTCTCTCTGACCCCTTTGTCTATCGAAGTACTATTGGGGCTCTACAATACTTAAGCTTTACCAGACCCGATATTACCTTCTCGGTGAACAAGGTCGCTCAGTTCATGCAAGCTCCAACCGATGAGCACTGGAGCGCTGTAAAACGGATCCTCCGTTACCTCAAATCTACCATTCAACATGGCCTTTTTCTCTCTCGTCATTCTTCTGCACAGCTTACTGCTTACACCGATGCAGATTGGGCAGGGTCGATCGATGATCGAAAATCTACCAGTGGCTATTGTGTCTTTCTTGGTACAAATCTCATTTCTTGGAGCTCGAAGAAGCAGTGTACTGTGACACGATCTAGCACTGAGGCAGAGTATAGGGGCGTGGCCAATGCTGCAGCAGAGGTCGTTTGGTTGCAGTCATTACTTCGTGAGCTTGGAGTTCCCCAATCTCCCCCAATAGTTCTCTGTGACAACCTCGATGCAACATATCTCTCGATCAATTCTATTTGTCACTCCCGCTCCAAACATGTTGAGATCGACATTCATTTTGTGAGAGACTATGTCGCCAATGGAGTCCTGGATGTTCGGTTTGTCAGCACTAAAGACCAACTAGCAGACATCCTTACTAAGCCTTTGAGCTCTTTAAGATTTTCTATGCTGAAGAACAAGCTCTCGGTTCTTTCGAACCCGCTTCACTTGCGGGAGGGTGTTAGAGATATCAATGACAACACGTGATCCATGTGAAAGACACCCCTCATGAAATCAATCAGATCCTCAAATCTCTCTATGATTATAGGAACACATGGGACCCATGAGATTCATTCACCATGTGTTTCTCATTCTTTTTCTCAGTCAATATTTTCCTATTATTTCTCTCAGTCAATGTTTTCCTATTGTACCTCCTAAATCAATGTAAACATGTGACCAATATGTGTATATAAATACAACCAAGAACCATAGCTAATGGTATCTGGTCTTTACACAAATAAGTCTTCTTCTTCTTATTCTTTATCTGGAGATCACTAGAAGACCTCTCTATGAGTACGGCGAAAAATGGTTGCCGGGCTGAAGCAGTCTTCATGACTTGTAAGTTGAGCATCTAATACGTTTCGAGTGCTTACAAGCTGGTACATGTTGATCCAAGATGCAATGAGCTAGAAACTTTTGGGTGATCAGAAATCCATTAGAGCATACAAGTGAGCAATGTGGGTGCCATTGGTAAGTCCCGTGCTCTATAATTTTCCAACTCCTGAACCTTATCTATACAAGAAGCTCGGGGGATGCCAATCTCAGGGTCAGCTGTCGACATAGTATTTGCGTGCAAGGCCAAAGTATGGGAGCAGTATCTATAGAATTCGCTTCAATCCTTTTGCAGATAGTGTGGATCATTTCATGGACATGCATCCTACCCTCTGGCTTGCTCCACAGAGCTTGAAGCACTTCAGCTGGAATGACGGTCGATGGCTGTGCTATCCACTGATGCTTATCCATTACCAAGCCATTCAATCTGACATTTAAACAGTCAGTAAGCATTTTACATTTCAGTCTAAATATATAGCACAAGAAAGAAGGGTTCTCTTTTTCTTCTTTAGGTTGTGTGTGTGTGTGTTGGAGGGGGTGGGGGTAGTTAATGTTTTGATCATTTTCAGGTTTCTTTTTTATTTTATTTTTAGATCATTTTCAGATATTAAATGGTTCCGTCTCTCACCATCCAAGCTTATTGTTTCTTTTGATGATTTTTATCATGATCTCACATTGAGAATTATTTAAGGAAAAGGAAAAAAAAAAGTTCACATATCATCATGAAGCTATTCTGATATCCACCCAGCAGAATATTTCAAATTAGCATTTTTTCCCCTCCAACTTTTTATTTCTATCTAATAAAAACCAACAGCTGTGACTGTGTATACACATCATACGCAGTGTACGTTCTTTCCAGGAATTGAAGGTAAACTGCTGCTGGCCTCCCTCCCTCCCTCAGACTTGACATGAGCTTCAGCCGATACAAAGTGAATACTTTAACACTCAAGGTTATTACTATGCATGACATCAATAACTAGCGATTCATAAATCAAAATATATATTCGCGTATTTGAATTAATATCAGATTTTGTTGTGTTTCAATGTGGCATTACCCAATCCCAAACCAATAGACTTCTTGATGTCAACTTGACGGAAGCACTCAATTAGTTGATGCCAAATTCCTGGCCACATTGAATATGAGCGAGGGCCCTGACATAAAACTTTCAAAGCCAGTTGGCAGGTAGGTAGACAAAATTTTTGGTCTCGCAATTTAAGCTCATGCAATGGAATCTCCAAATTTCCCATGAAAACAGTCTACAGGAAGAAGTAAGATGATAAAATTTGCAATGGGAAGTAAAATGATCACTGGGGCATAAAATACGCCAAAGAGACAAAATGAATCACATTCCCAAACTAATGTTTATATTGGGTGCAATTTTCAGTATCTAAGACTCATGATTTTCTAATGATCAGGTACCACTTACAGCCCAAAGCAGAACCTCATTAGCAAATAATTTGCATTTACCTGTTAAGAATTTTCACCAAGTTGGTCCATTCAGATGATGAGAAGTGCACGTCAAAGATGCTTACTCCTCTTGACTTGCCCATAGGAACCACAGATGGAGAGGATCTTAGCAAATTTGCAAAGGGGATTCACATTAGAAATACACACAACAGTTGTTTTAGGAGCATCAACCCTGAGGATAGAGAGCTTCTCTCCTGAAACAGAAACTGTACCATCAGCAAGGATCCTCTCCTTTGCTTCTTCTGACTGCAACAAAAGACATGAACATGAAATACCACAACTAACATGATCTACATGTTTATTCATGGGGCGTCAAATCTTTACTAATACGAAGGGACATAACGTATGTCTAAAATGGATAAGAGATGGGCTTGCCATAATCCTAGAAGGTTAGTAAGCATCTTCAAATTCTCTCAGACTTGAGAAAACTTCTAAAAAGGGTAAAAATGATAAATTTGCTATAGAACTCACATAATGCCAATAGTCAAATAGAACACATTTCTGTTCAATTATGGAGACACACACACACACAAAAAAAAAAGAAAGAAGAAGATAAGACTTGGCTACTTCCCGAAAGACTTGAACATAAATCCTCCACATTTAAATTCCTTGATAGGCAAATCAAACAGAAATTCACTCTTATCAAGCTCATCTACATTATTCGGAGTGCCAAAAAATTTAAAAAAAAATGATTTTTTCCCCCTAATTCTCTTGCATATACATCATCAAGTAGGCATGAAATGAACGGCTAAAGTAACAAGTTATTTAGATCTATAAATTGATAATCCAAACCATTGATCCTGGTCTAAACACTTTAAAAACCATTACACAGCTTTTTCTTGGATCTTAAATATTCTAAATCATAGATCTAAAAATTGCTATTATGTAATAGGGTACTTAATACATAGGAGAGAAAAACAATCTTGTAAGCCCATTGATTTTTTTAATTTTTAAATATTTTTTGCATTCTAAATGATGTGCATCAATTTGAATAATGTATTTTATATTTTTGATGCCATATAATTGGATTTGAATGAATTACTCCAAATTGTGTACGGTGGGAGAAGTTTTCTTGTAAAATTTCCTTGAATCAAATGAAAGATTACAGCGGATTAACACTCCGACTACAAGGGAGAGGAGATGTTTAGACTTGAATCTCCCCTTTATTTAATGCTGGGTTTTTGATGTAACGGTAAAAAGTGAATCTTGTTTTTCATTGACCGGGTGAATGTCCGGACCTCTTAGGAATTCTCTCTTTGGATGGCAGACCGAATAACACAGCTCCTGTCGACTAGGAATCTTAAAGAGATTGTAGGCAAAGATTGACTTGTACGCAGCAAGTTACTTGAAGAGTTGAACTCTCTTTCTTTTTGATAGAAGTCTCGGTGCTTCTACCGCTCACAAGCAAAATTCTTCTCCAAGAATTATTTGATCGACCCACCCCTTCTCCATAGCAACGGGGCTATTTATAGAGGTTTCAGGGGTGAACATGCCCCCTAAAAACGCTCCATAATGGGGTTAGCTTTCTCATTATGTGGGCAGTAATTGACCCAATAACGAGGGCAGTTATAACTGAGACGCGGGTTTCGACCCTCGCGCCTTGATGCTGCAGTGATGCAGAGACGCGGGTTTCGACCCTCGCGCCTTGGTGTTGCAGTGATGCTGAGACGCGAGTTTCGATCCTCGCGTCTTGGTGCTGCAGTGATGCTGAGACGCGGGTTTCGACCCTCGCGTCTTGGTGCTGCAGCGATGGCTATGATTAACCCTGCGTCTGGAGTTTGGACTCTACTTTTTGATGAATTATCTTTAGTAATTTTTAGACAACCTACAGAACCCCCTCCAAAGTTTTCGATATTCCGCGGTTGACTGAGACGGATTTCGAAATACTTTAGACTTTAGTTGAGTTCATACTTCTCATAATTGGACTGACAATCATTTTGAGATGCACTGAGCTTGATCCTGTCTGGAATGTAGCCTTCGTGAGTGTACTGTGAAACCCTTTGAAGCCATCAGAAATGATCGTAGCGAGTGTCTAGATACACAGTCTAGACCTCCCAGTGCTCTGGGTTTGTTATTGGTGTACTTTGAACCAGGGGTAATCAGTCACAGCGTCGTCGTACTTACGGGGTAACACGCTTAAATGAAATTAGCGGTAAAGTGCCGACGCTAGGTCCGCCTACCGGGCATAACATATGAAAAGTTCAGAGGACTTTAATAAACCTCAGAGAGGTTAAGCCGGAGGCTGTAGAGTAGAACTACAGAGCGGTTAAATCCGAAGGCTATAAATACCTGCATAAAGTGTTAGTACCAAACACACACACGTAAACACAATAACGAATAACAACTAAGCTATCAGTAGAGTAGTAAGCCCGAAAGCTGAACAAGACAGGAATATAGTCAGCGAGCAGACAAGCAAACAATCAAGCAGAGCTAAAAAAGGCTGGAGCGAAACTAGCGCACAACACTAGAAGCCATCACACTCAGGGTGGTTACCGCTCGCAACACAGCTAAACACACGTGTCGAAGCATGTGTATGAGCGCCATACTACCGCTCATGACACAACCGTGTTCACGGGGTAACTACGCTCGCAGAAAATTAGTGGTAAAGTATTGACACTGGGTCCACCTACCAGGCGTAGCATATAGAAAGTCCAGAGGACTTTAAAAACCTTAGAAAGGTAAAACCCGAAGGTTATAATAAAAATCACGAAGTGATTAAGCCCGGAGGCTGAGCAAGTACCTGCAGAAGATAAATAGTACATGCACAAAACAAGTATCATCTACACTATAACAAGCATCATCCCACTGATACAAATATATTCCCTGAATTATGAGTTGAAATACTTTAATAGCTCTCTTGATTCAAGACAAGTGTGAGCATACAAACTATATCTAGCATGTATGAATATGAGCAATGTATAGCAATGCAAGATATAAAGAGAGTTGAGAGTTAAGAGATAGAAGATCAAACACAGACACAAGGATATATTTTGAGATTTAAGTCACTGCTCTACGTCTCCGCCTTCACTTATGAAAATCTTAGAGAAAACTCTCCTCAAACAGCTATTTATAAGGCTAAAAAAGAACTAACTGTTGGGGGTCAAAACATGCCAGAAATAGCCGGTCGATTGATTGCCAATGGTTAGATTTTTGACCGTTGGGATTTCCAGTCAACTGGTCGATAATCGACTGAGAAAATCATAGAGCTCTGTCAACATTGTCGGTCGACTGATCGATCAGCCGATCTTTGCTGCAGTCGTTCTGTCGGTCGATCGAACTTCTAACTCTCCTGGGTTATGCACGTCTGTGCATATCGGTCGACCGAGCGCTCGACTAACAGAGCAAATGAGCTTTATGGTCAGTCGATCGTGCCGTCGACCGGCTCAGCCCAAAACCAAATATATGAAATAATTAAACATCTTTAAAATCCCCTTTTAGATACCAATAAAACACAATAAATTCTAAAAAAAATAAGTTCATGGAATAATATGGCATAAATATGTGTGATAAAATATCACTACATAATGCAAATATAACTATTTTTGAGATGTAGAATTTCATTGTTAAAACAAAAATCGTATTTTTCAAAAACAAAACTTGAAAATGAAAATTTGGTTTTCTAAAACTCATGTACTTATTAAAACAAAACAAGTTGTTCAAATATATTTAAAGCTCAATAGTGTATGGATACTCCAATAAACAAACAAAATGATATGAACTTGTTTTTAACGAATAGAAATTATTTTCTAAAACAATAAACTATATATTGAACATCAAGTTTCTCCAAAAATTGCATAAACACATAAACAAGTATTTCAAACTCATTTGAAACATAATGTGCATGGACAAAGTTCAAAGTATATATAAACTAATATGAACTTGTTTTTGATGAAATATATTTTATAAATCAAAACACAAAACGTAAACCGGTTAAATTGAAACTAATATATTAAATTTTATGTGTGTATATGTGAGCTTGAGTAATCAAAACTATGTAATCTATACACAAGATTTAAACTTACAAACTCTAAACTCAAATCTTCTTGAAGATCATCTTCCCATGTAGACTTGATCCAACTTGATTCCATCGAGCTAAACTCCATCTTGAGTACTTGATGTGATCTTTAAGCTTGAGCTCTTGAATTAATATGTGTTAGCTTGAAAAAGTTAAATACCAACTAAGAACTCGATTAATATCTGAAACTTAATAAATAAAAAATCATTAGTAGTATAACTACATGAGTTAATCATCATCAAAATTAGAGTGATAGGCCTTTGGGCCAGCATAACTGTCCCATGGCTACTGGTGCCACACAGACAAAATGAAACTCCTAAACGCCTGCCTGACACTGATGTATTTTCAGAAGTCGATTTTGATAATTATATTTTGGCGAAGTTTTTTTTCTTGAAATTATTTTTTAAAGTAAGATTTTAAAAAAACCAATTAAGTAACCAATAATAAAAGGATATCTTTTGTTAACTTTCCTTTATGAGATACATTTAGATTCAAAAACTTTTCACTGAAAAGGAAATATAAAAAGAATAAAAGAATATTTTTGTAGTATGTCATTATTTAAATGGATTCATGCGCTGAAGCATTTATAAATTTGTACATTGTACATTGTGTTACAAAGGTTTTAGTATGAAAGTTGTCATTCTATAATGCTTGAATTAATTGACTGTTGACATCTGAGTACTGATTTATATAGTAATTTGGTTGTATGAAACTCTGTCTCCTCAATTAGCTGAGGAGTTTTGTATCATGTCTGTGAGTAATAATTGCTTTATCTAATTAAAGTCACGATTTTTATTAAAAAACGATTGTGTGTTACTGTGGACTTATACTTAACAATTCAAATCATGGTGCAAAAAGGCAAATTATAGGTTTTTTTTCCTTCAAAAGTCTTTATATTTTATTTAGACACTTCTTTCTACAAGAAGAATGTTTGGAGTTTGAAAGTGGATGGGAAAACATGTAAGCAAAAACCGCTCTAGTCAGCACGGGCACTGTACTGATAGGGCGAATTACCTCGTCACTAACATGTCATGTCAAATGTTAATTTTTAAAATTAGTTTGAAAGGAGGTTAGTTTCGAAATTATTAAACCGAGCGAAGTGAGGTTTCTCCTATAACTCTTTTTTGTACTTTATTCGTCATTCTGTTCTTAAAAAAAGAGAGCGATATAGAACTGAGAGCCCCTCACCATCTCTCTCTTTCTGTCTCCTCTCTTCCCTCTCTCTTTTTCTCATCTTCCCACTTAGGGGTGGCCACCGGGGCGGGTCGACCCGCGTCGACCCGCCCCGACCCGTACTGTGCGACTCGTCGGAGTCGCACAGACGGGTTGGCGGGTCAACCCGTACCCGCCCCGTTAAGGGGCGGGTCGAAACGGGTTGACCCGTCCCGTGGTCACGGGACGAATCCAATTCGTCCCGTGACGAATCACGGGACGAGTCGGGTCGGGGAAAATTTCCCCGACCCCCCTTCTTAATTTTTATTTTTTTTTAGTCCAATAATTTTTTAATAACGTTAGAGGGGAAAATTATTATACGCCCCCTATATTAATTTTTTTTTTATTTTAAACCCTCAACGGCTCAAAACTGAGCCGTTGGGGTGAAAAACGAGGGTGCCACGTGGCACCCTCGTTTTTCACCCCAACGGCTCAGTTTTGAGCCGTTGGCACTAAAAAAAAAATTAAAAAATAAAAACCCTAACCCCTAATCTTCTATAAATACCCTCTACCCTCATTCATTTTCATCTCACATTCTCACTTCATCTCAACTCTCTCTTCTATTTTCATCCTCTAACTCTAATTCACTCTTATTCTCTTACAATTACAAATCTCTACCAACTTTCAATCTAGTCTAATGGATCCCAACTGGAGTACTGGCGGTTCCTCATCCGAAGCCGGTGGTAGCTCTTCATCAACACACAATCCGTCAGCTGCCGCACCTTACACCGATGTTGGCGGTAGCTCATCATCAGCATATACCGCTTACCCACCATACAGCTATGCTCCACCAACATCCGCATTTGCTCCCTATCACAGTTCGTCAAGCTATGCATTTGACTACAGTGGTTATGCACCATATACACATGCTGCATATGCCAGTGATAGTGGTACAGGTCGGCATTCTATTTCCTTCCCTCCTCAATATGCCTCATATTCTCAACTTTTAATGTCAACATCACCAATGCACGCACAATCTCTGGCTCCTTTTTTACTGAAACACAAGAACAACACGATACACAACCAACACAGCATGACACTATAGTTCCAGAAACACAACAACCTGAACCAACTAGCACAAGCACAAGCACAACCACTAAAGAAAGAGCCAAAACTTCTGCAGTGTGGAACCATTTTGTCTTAAAATTTGTTGAAGGTAGAAGAAAGGCAGAATGTAAGTACTGTCATCAACTATTTGATCATAAAGAAGGATACGGTACAGGTGTTCTTAATAAACACTATGAAAAAAAGCATGCTAAAAGTCACAGTTTACCACCACAACAAGCACAAATATTAGCTGATTCAGGCACACTCTCCACTTGGAGATATAAGCCTGAAGTAAATAAACATAAGTTAGCTGAATTTATTGTTCGAGCAGAACTTCCATTTTCTTTTACTGAATCAGATGCATTAGTTGATTATCTTAAATCTGTTTTTGCTCCTGATTATAAGAGAATTAGCAGACAAACTATAACTAGAGAAATTGAAGATTTATTTGTAAATAGAAAAATATTTTGAAGGCTCTTTTTACTAGTGATGCTAGAAAAATTTCTTTAACTTCCGATATATGGGAAGCTCTTAATCTTATTCATTATTTATGTGTTACTGCTCACTTATTGATGAAAATTGGATTTTACAAAAACGTATTTTATCATTTTCTAAATTTTCTGAGAAACATTCTGCTACAAATGTAGCAAATTCAATTTTTCTTACTTGTAGAAATTATGGTATAGAAAATAAAATATTTTCTATTTCTTTTGATAATGCAAGTGAAAATACTGCTTCAATAAGACAATTGAAAACGATATTAGATCCAATTTTAAATGGTAAACTTTTTCATGTTAGATGTGTTTGCCATATATTGAATTTATGTGTACAAGATGGTCTAAAACTCTTAGACAAATATATTTATAAAGTTAAAGAAATTATTTTACATATAAAACACAGTGGACCTAGGAGACAATCTTTTAAAGCTTATTGCCGACAATGTGGACTAAAGGAAAACTGCTCCAAGCAGATGTGAAAACTCGTTGGAATTCAAGCTACTATATGATTAAAGATTGCCTTCCTTTTAAACAAGCAATTCAATTTTTTACAATAAATGAATGTTCATCTCTTTATATTAGTGATGAAGAATGGAAATTATATGAAAATTTTTGTAGTTTTCTAGAAAAATTTGACACTGCCACAAAAGCACTTTCTGGTACGTATTATCCACATGTAACTTAGTTTTTTATAATCTTAATGAAATTGCTCAAGTATTTGCTGCATATAGAGATGATGATAGTCTTGTAGAGGCTATACATGATATGGAAGAAAAATTTCGAAAATATTTTGAAAATATGCCTTTTTTATTTACTTAGCTGCAATTATGGATCCTAGAATTAAAATAGATAATTTAAAGCTTTTATTATCTAATTTTATTTTATGTTTAAATTATGAACAAGATGTAGATAAATTACTTTTAGAAATTAGATCTCTTTTAGAAGAAATGTACTCATTGTACAGAGATGAGTTATTTCCACCTTCTTCTTCTGAATTTAGGGCACCTACACCATCACAAACTTCTTCTAGTAGTCTAGGTAAAAGATTATCTAATTTTAAAAGTATACTTTCCTCTAATACTAGAAAGAAACACTCTTCAGGAGCAGGTTCATTTGATGAACTTAATTTATATTTGAACACAATGCCTGCTGAAATAAATGAAAATGATGAAGAGCCATGGGAAACATTTGATGTTTTGTCGTGGTGGAAAGAACAGAGAAAACAATTTCCTGTTCTTTCTACCATGGCCCGAGATATACTAACACCTCCGGCCTCTACAGTAGCGTCCGAGAGCGCGTTTTCTGCAGGTGGTAGAGTTTTGACACCCTGGAGGAGCAGGCTGACGCCGAAACACTTGGAGATGACGGTTTGCTTAAAGGACTGGTTCGATGCAGAAAGACGCACACAAGGAAAAGCTATTCTGGATGAAGAATTTGAACAAGACGAGGATGACGAATAGAGAACCACCAGAGTTTTTTATATACATTATATGAGATGAGCACCAGAGTTTTGTTATGTATACGAGATGAGTTTTATGTACATTGTATATGTGATGAGCAATGTATATGATTTTTTCATATTAATAAAATAATTTGCCATTTTGCCTTACAAAAAAACTTGTAATTAGTGAAAATCAATTCTATTTTTTTTTTTTATAATTTTAGAAAATTTTTTAAATTTTTTCCTCTTTTTTCCCTATTTTTTCCTATTTTTTCCTATTTTTTCTTTTTAACTTTAAAATTTAAAATTTATTAATTAACGAATTAAAAAAAAAAAAAAATAGGCGAGACGGGTCTAACCCGTCTCGCCGAATCCGGTAACGAATCGGGTCAGGAGACCCGATTCGTTACCCGGGATTTGAACCCGTCCCGTTTAACCCGTGACGAGACGGGTCCACCCGTCTCGTCCACGATTCGTTTGCCAGACGGGACGAATCAACCCGATTCGTCCCGTTGGCTACCCCTATTCCCACTCCTTCCTCCTCCCCTCTCCCCTCTTCTATTCACCGCTAGATTATCTAGTTTATTTGAAGTTTTTTTTATGAAAAATAGCCACTCCTTAGATTCCTTCCTCCTCTTGTTGTGTGTGAGAGTGAGAAAGAGAGAGATCTCTTCCATTTGTTAGGATTTGTCATTGTAGTTCTTGTTATATATATATATATATATATATATATATATATATAGATAGAGAGAGAGGGAGAGAGGCCTGAGATTGCGGTGAAATGAGGTCGGAGGCGCGGCTAGATTCGACGGTGTTCCAGCTGACGCCACTCGAACCAGGTGAGGACTCGAGTCTGGCGATCTCTCTCCCTCTCTCCCCCCTTGTGTTGTTTCTTCAATATGATGGATTACGGCTGCTGGGAGCTTGATCTAGGGATTTGAGGACGTTTAGGTTGCAGGTTTAAGTGAAGTGTCTATTCAGTTTGACGGCGGAAATCATTTGAGATTATGGTTGGGTTATTATTAAATTTGTTGCTTTTTGCAATTTTAGTTGAGCTTTCAGTAGATTTTAGATGTGTTTCAGTGTTTTGGCTGGTCAGTTGTCACTCTTTTATGAGAAAGGCTTCTCATTTTTATTTCCATTTTTATGGAAATCATAGTGCTAGTGGTTGGCTTGTTGATATTTTTTGAGAAATAAGTAAAATTTAGATCTTCTTCAACGAAGCATTCAAATTGATTGAGATCAGTCATCCGGAATAAAATTTAGATCTTTATCAATAAAGTTGTTGCTTTTTGAATTTGTTTCATATCATTTGCAATGTTTGTGGCAATGATCTTTTTCAATGAAGCATTCAAATTGATTGAGATCAGTCATCCGGAATAAAATTCATATGTTTATCAATAGAGTTGTTGCTTTTCGAATTTGTTTCATATTATTTGCAATGTTTGTGGCAATTTGTTACGTTGGCATTAGTGATTGCTGTGAGATTGGTTCGGCATAATGTTGTGATTGACCATTGCCCTTTTTAGGTGTGAGTTGGTGATAACAGCTAATGGGAAGACTGAGAAGCTTGCTTCTGGGTTATTGAATCCTTTTCTTGCACATCTCAAGACTGCCCAAGATCAGATTGCAAAAGGAGGTTATTCTATCACGCTCAAACCAGACCCAACAACTGATGCTTTCTGGTTCACTAAGGGTACTGTTGACAGGTCAGTAATCTTCTTAATGCATTTTCAATTTCCTTATCGTCCTCAAATGTTTATACCCACGGTATCAACACCATGCAAACTCTTTTATTTTATTTTATTTTATTTTATATGCACTGATTATATTCTAGCAATTGATATCCAAATATATTAGGTTTGTTTGCTTTGTGAGCACGGAAATTTTGGAACGACTTACTACCATAGAGTCTGCAATCTTGCAGATTGAGGATGCAATTACCATTCAAGGCAATGAAATTCTTGGTTTGAGCACTGTAAGCTCTTGCATTCTTTAATTTTGGTTAATGTACAAATTCACAAAGGAATGATTTGGCTTTTGCTACTTGCCAGTTGGAAAGACCATCAAACAAAACCCACAGGACTCACTGAAGGTGCATAATTTGAGCATACTTTTTTTAGTTTTCATTCTCATTTTGTCTTCATTGATTGTACAATAGTGGGTTTTCAGCTGTTTTTTTATGCCCCATGTTTCCGTGACTTCATCTACATTAAACCTGTTGTATATGGGAACAATATTTTAATGGGTTGTCATACATAAGCGAACGGATTCTAGCCATTTATATTTTTATCCAAATATCTAGCAGTTTTTGGTGGACTGGTTAAACCTTTGCGGGAGTAGTTTTGCCAAAATTTATTCTCACTCACTGCATCATCTAGCAAGGATTATCTCGCAAAACAAAAACAAAACAAAAACAAAAACAAAAACAAAAACAAAAACAAAAATGTATAAAGTATATTTACATCTGTATTCCCAAGTGTCTAATTAACTCTGGCCTTCAGATTATTGAATTTATTCTCGATGTATTAAATTGCTGACATGATTGTGCATTATGGTAGGTAGCAAGCCCGTGTTTGATGCTGATGCAGAAAAGGCTATAGTTCTTTATAAGGTATGTATGCTTAGATATCAGTTATACAAAGATGATGTTTACGAGATTGTTTGAATTTTATTTCTCTTGATTACTGGCAGCCTGGGTCACAGTCAAATCCACCAGATGCAAACAGATCCGCTGCACAGGAGGAGAATTCAAAGCATGTAGAAGTTAAATGCATACTAACTTTTTTGTCTATTAATGCCTGGTACACATTTCAGAATAGATTATTATATCTTCTACTTCCATATGATGAATTTGACATGACGCGGTTAGGAACATAAGCAGTTCTGTAATGTCATTTCATTAGATAGTAACGAGCTTTATATTCTTGGTTTAGTAAACTAACTGTATTGGATTATGTAGTGGTCAGATGTATATATTGATACTCTGCCCTATTTACCATTTTTCTGGTGGCGATTAAGAGAAGCTAAAGCACTAAAACGTGCATGCACATGCACACAGCACACACAAAAATCTTATGGACTTCCAATAATGTTTATACTAATATAATCTCAATATATTGCATGCTCTTAAGATATTTATATGCATTCCATTGCATAGAATTGTTAGTGTATAATAATTTGTTCCATGCAGAGTTGAACTTTTGAGAGTGCTTGAGACCCGCAAGATTGTATTGCAGGAAGAACAGGGCATGGCATTTGCACATGCTACTGCTGCTGGTTTTGACATGGATCACATGACACATTTGATGATGTTTGCCGAGTGTTTTGGCGCCTCACGCTTGAAGTAAGCTGCATGTCTTTGACAGTGAGATGTTTGTAGGTTGTTTTTGGGAAGTTGGTTCACCTTGTTCTGCATAGTCAGGCAGTTGTTCTTTTGAAGTAGGGAAGGGAAGCTATAAATACTGTAGTTTGGTTGGGTCATTGTTATGTAACCTTCGAATGCATGCATTAGCATCTGAATTGTTTGCAAAGTTCACAAAAGCTTTAAAAGGAGCATTTCTTTTATGAAGTTTTGATAGAATAAAAAACAGCTGTCACATAAAAAATGAAGGTAACCCTGCAACAGTGAATAATTGAAATTACACATGGTTGTGTGATGTCTTTCCCTATGTAACTTTCTCCTTAACTTCAATTTTTCCTTTTTTCTACGAGACTGGGAAGCATGCTTAAGGTTTATGGAATTATGGAAGCTAATACATGAAACTGGACAATGGATTGAAGTTGAAGCTGCAGAAGCAATGCCTACCCGCTCTAGGTTTTCTCCGTTTAACTCCAGGCATTGTACTCGCTGGGGATGCAATGAAACAGGAAGAATTTGGGGAAGCATCACTTGCATCAGACAGCAATGGAAATGATGCGACCACAGATCATAGTAGTGGTAAGTAATTCTGACACAATAGTAGTTGGAAACTTGGCTGCTAAACAAATCACTTGATTTGGTTTGAGTTGAGTTGATAATCTGTATATGTTTTAATCTGACGTGAAAAGAACTTTTCCTTTCCTTTTTTTCTGTTATGAAAAATGCAGATGTCATTTAACTAAAGAAAGAAGTTGGATCTCTCTACATTTTGACCTCTTCTAAGTCATCTTTCATTTAGTTCTTGTATATTATAAAATACAGCTTCTAAATCCAGCATGGTAAAGTTAACCTTACTGTCTGAGCTATTTGACTTTCTTTTATTACTATTACTATTTATGTCAATATTATTAAATAAATCTGTTGTTAAATTCTTGTTATTATTATTAAATTTGAAACTGACAATTGTTTCTCAAGAAGTCTAGCTCTCCTTTTGTTTTGTCTGTGTCATGAGAAGGCTTTTTGTGATGAAATTTGCTTTCTACATTGAGTTTTCTCATCTTTTAGAATTTTTAATAGTAGTATCCTGAAATTTCAAGAAGATCTCTGAAGAAATGTACACACCCAGACACTCCTATTGCTGTGGATAACTCCTGCTGTCTTCCGAAATCATTTCCTATCGTCTTTTTTTACGAGAAATTTGAACATGAGAAATAATTATCTCTTTTATTTGTTTAATATTACCAGATAGAAAGGCTTCCTTCATATCCTCAGGTGCCACCAGGTCCACATGAGTATTTCCAAGGTCAATTTCAGCAGCCCACATTTCCACCATGGGCTATGCATGTCCACTAGGTCCACCTGCATTTCAACCATATCCCATGCAAGGCATGCCATACTATCAAAAGTATCCAGGAAGTGGTCCGTTTTACCAGCCCGCATATCCTCCTTCAGAGGATCCTAGGTTCATTCCCCATCAAAGATTAGGGAGGAGAAGGCATTCCATGAACAGTAAGGATAACGATGCAGATTCAGAAAACTGGGAAGATGATGCGGATCAAAGTTTCTCAGAGACTTTGTTAGAACGATATCATGGTCGTAAATCGCATGAACTGGCTAGTCGTTCTGGGAAAAAGAAACCTGGTGTGGTTGTCATTAAGTACATAAATTATGTCACATCAAAGAAAAATTATAAGTCAGGTGGTGAATCGCCAATCAAATTCTGAGGCTGAAACTGAAGAATGAAACTGAGGATTCTAATTCTGATTCTGTGGAAAGGATTCATCAGAGAAGAATGAGGGTTGTAAAAAATCTCCAGAAACATCAAATGCATATGACGGGGATGAGATGGTTCATGGTAATGATGCAGATTCTGGAAACTGGCAAGCATTTCAAATTTTCTTATTGAAAGCTGAAGAAAAGATGACAAGTAATGCTGACGGAGATATGTTTGCTGGTGAGAAGGAGCCTCCAATGGAAAGAAGGCAGAATTTGAGTGAAGCTGAACCTATCCTTACTCCTGAGAGAGATTCTGGTTATACTCATGAAGAAAGGATCACGGAATTTGATTCAGTCAATGGTAAGGGAAGTCGAAGAAGGAAGGTGGCTTCAAGTGATGAACTGCTAACTTCAAGTGAAGGGGTTCGAGGGAAAGCCATCTAGATGCTCAATTCATAGAAATAGATAGTGGGGGTGGAGGATACTGAAGGGGGAGTACTGATGATTTCATGATTTATGGACACGAAAATCAAATTAACAGTAAGAGTTCTTTAGACCCCTTGCTGAAAATGGGCATGAGCATCCTGGCAATTTGAAGAAGAAATCATATGTTGCAACTGATGAGTCCTTCATGGTTCCCTTTAGGTCAGGCTCAGAAGGCCAACTTGAAACGAACAACAGAACCACTATTGACATGGATTTGGAGCGCCCCACATCTCTTCAGAGAAAAGAGGATTACTCTAAGACCAATGGCCAGCTTAGCTATGAACCGGATGATCTCACCATGATGCCTGAGCGTGTATTTGAGAGTGAATATATTGGTTATGACCCAGCTATAGATTATGATATGGAGATACCCATTGAAGTTTCTAGCCAGCAAGAAACCAAAGACCAAGATGATGTCTGATGTAGAACGGGAAGGGGAAGAAGATAAAGACGGAAAAGAAATTGGGGTTTGTAAAAATTGGGGGAAGATAAGAGGATAAAATTGATTTTGACTTCATCCCAAAAGAGATTTCTCTCCCACTCAGCACATCACCATGCAAAGATTCAATACAAAGCAAATATTGGAATGCAAAATTTAAATTTCTCAAAATCAACTAAACTCCTAAAACAAATGCAAGGCTTGGCTTTACATAGGCCTCATACAAAACGCATCTCCCATCATATCCAATATGAGACTAAAATAAAGAAATAAAATGAGCATAGTCTAAATAAAGAATAAAAGAGCCTAAATAAAGGATAAAGCTTAATTATTCCCATCAATTCTCTCCGGCTTAGAAAAATTCGCCACTAGCGAATGGCGACGTCATAGACGACAAAATTGGGTCGGAAAAGACTGCACAAACTCCTCAGTGGTGGGTCTCCTCAACAGTGGTGGCTACAATTGACGAATTGAAAACAGCTGCGGCCCCATGGAAGTGCGATAACAAATCAGATCCTCGACGTTGAACACCAAGCTGATCCCAAGATCACGGGAAATATCGAGCTCGTAGGCGCTGGAATCACATCTCCTCAAAATCTTGTATAGACCCCTGCGTCAAGTATGGAGCATTTTTAAAGTTCTTAGTGTGAACCTCTCTGGGTGCATTCTAATCGCACATCGTCTCTTATAGCGAGTTACTGTAATCGCCTGTGAGACTATGCAGCAGACTAGTAGTTATAATTACTGATTATCATTTGTCTTGTATTATAATCATGCAACTCATGCAAATGTGGTGTAGGTGGCTCAGCTGTGACGATAGGTGGAATACATAAAATAAAAGGGAGAAGGCTGAGGAAATTTCTAGATCTGGGAGTAGATCCATCAATAAGAGACTCATGCGAAAGGTGGCATCTTGTCACTATGTGACACGACTTCTTTCTCTTCTTATCAGTGACCGTTCTCGACTTGTTACTTCCTATAATGGCTTGGGTTTGGCAGGTTTCAAGACTATGTGCTTTTCATTCTATTTAAATTTATAAGTGTTAGACCTACTAATACTGGTCACGTCCAAGTCATACAACCAAGACCTACCCAACAAAATGTGTATAACATTTATGTCTAAGACATCACATCAAATACGATCCTGGTAGCTAGACAAGTGGATAGGAATATGAGAACGCTGGGTGATAGATTGAGCAGTTTTATCAACCCAATACATATTTTATGAGTGGGGATGCTGTTCAGCCTTGAGACTCATCTTCTCAAGGGTTATCTTGACAATGATGTTTGCATAACTATCCCATCTATCAACTTATAATTCTTCCCCTCATGTGTAATATAGGTGTAACACCCAGATTTTTAAAACACTGATTTATACTTTAAATTTTGGTTAATGAGATAGTATCCATTATTAGAATTGATATTTGAACTGATAATTCATGTGATGATTAAATTACCACTTAATTTGATGGTATTTATATGCAATGAGAAGTAAATATTCTTGTATTATAATTATAATAAATTGGTGTGAATACGAGTTATATATATAATACTTTTAAAATGATTCACATACATGGAAGATTGTATTCATGTACAAGTGGAATAATATTGTAAGTATACATGTATGTATATTCATGTATTATACTGAAATTATTACTTAATTAATTAATGTCAGCGGAAGGAACTGGTGAGCATGAAAGGGTGAGGTGGATGATTTAGGGAGAGAAGATTGAAATTGATGGAGATAGGTGTCTTAAAGGGAAATTTTGAAATCAAAATATATACAAGATAAATGAAATGAAAATCTCAATTTTTTGCAAACCATCCACTCTCCTCACTGAACCAAGCTCTCTCATTTCATCTCTATCTCCCTCCCTCAAGCTCTCCCTACCTCCTTCCCTTGTTCTGATGACCGACAATGTCCCCGGCGTGGGAGCCTGGCGGTTGGCGGCGTTAGAGAAAACAATATCAACAACAACATCATCATCACACCCCTATCATCATCTTCATCTTCAATCTCCCTCCCCCTCTCTTTCTCATAGTAGTGGTAGGCGACGACGAGGACACCGGTCGGCAGCAAAGAGGCTGCGACGACGGGGAGGCCGCGGTGGCGCGACAGTGAGCCATCTCTTTCTTTTTCCTTCCCTCTCTTTCTCCTTTCTCTCAATCTCTCTAGGCCACGACGGCACAACAGGACCATGGAAGCGGTGTCAGAGACTGGCCGACGGCGAGGGCCACGCCGGTCTTTGGTCACTAAATGCATGTACTATACGATCAAATGAAAATATTTTCTTAATGGCAATTAAAATCAATATGCAAATTGAATCCTAAAAGAGTAGCAAATTAGGTGACTAACAACTACGCTCAATCACCATAAATCCACAATAGATATGTAAGATATCTCAATAATGTGAGTTGAGGTTAGAGAGTACCTAAAGGAGCTTGAAAAAGCACTGATTCTGAGCATTTGGTCCAAATAAAGTCGCGCAGAGGCTAGCTCTGTTTCCCAAAAGCTTTAAAATCTTTCCAGTGGATTCGAGACTCAGCTACGAACCTAACGCTTTAGACAGACTCGGATCATACTCTGGACGAACTTGAAACAGGCTCTGAATGAAGACTGTGTTGCTATTGTTGAGTTGGTGCGCTGAGTTGACTCGGTCCAACTCGGTTGGGTCACTCTGAGTTGACTCTGTGTGAGTTGGCTCAGTTTTGGTTCAGTCAGAGCTTGACTCTGCCCGATCTGACTCTGTTGGACCTGGTTGGGTTCGAACGAACCGGGTTGGCTGCTAAGGAAAAATAATTCGGTCCAGGTCAAGTAGTTGGATTCGACCCAAATAACCCACTAACTTAAGTTGTAGGGTTGAATTTGCTTTGCCTTATCGGGTTTGAATGGATTGGGTTTGAAAGTTTAAACCCACAACTCATTTCACCTCTTCTCTTCTCCCAATCACAGCTAGGGTTCAAAACCCTATCAGGTGGCAGCGACTTCTGACAGCGGCGAACGACGGTGATGAGGTCGACAACAAGCTCTGATGTTGCTGTCAAGATCATGGAGGCATGGATCTACTGTTGGGATAAAAAAAATGAGGCAATCACTGGCGAGGATTTGAGGTGGCGAGTGACTGGCGGTGTTGACGAGGGCTGTATCTCGTCGACATCATCTGAATCTGGGTGTCTGGAGGAGACGAAGTTGCAGTGGCGAGGTGAAGTTGCGGCGGCAGGGAGGATTTATCAAGTGGCGGATAAGGTTGCAACGGAGAGGTTTACGGAGGAGCTAGAGGACAGCGGCGAGGAATTGATCTGACAACGAGGTTGGTTGGTTGGTTGGAAGAGAGAAGAGAGGGATGAAGTTGTTGTTGATGGCGAAGTCAGTGGACTCCAGCAAGGGTTTGTGGCGATGTTTGAGGGATGTGGTTATGTCGGGGATCTAGAGACGATGGAGGTCATCAGTGAGAGTGACGGCGACGCTCTGAAGCAGCGGAGGTACCCAACTAGAGTTTGGGTCTTGGGCTGCTACTTGGGGAAGATGAATGAACAATGATTTTTTTATTTGTTTTTATTTTTTTTCCTTTTTTGGATCTGATCTAGGATTTAGATCTCCTTTTTTATTTTGAAAATTAGAGAAGTTGAAAGGGAAAGTATCTAGGGTTTTGTGGAACTAGTATATTTAGAATTTTGTAGAAGTGGATGTTAGGGTTTTGTAGAGGAGGCTAGGATTTTTGGGAAAGGAAAAATTTTGTGGAGGAAGAAAAGAGCAGAAATTTTAGCTTTGATACTAAATTGATGTAGAACGGGAAGGGGTAGAAGATAAAGAGGGAAAAGAAATTAGGGTTTGTAAAAATTGAGGAAAGATAAGAGGATAAAGATTGATTTTGACTTCACCACTAAGGAGATCTCTCTCCCACTCAGCATATCATTACGCAGAGATTTAACACAAAGCAAATAATTGCAATGCATATTTTAAATTTCTCAAAATCAACTGAACTCCTAAAACAAGTGCAAGTCTTGGCCTTATATAGGCCTCATACAAAAGAAATCTCCCACCATATTCAATATGGGACTAAAATAAAGAAATAAAATGAGCCTAGCCTAAATAAAGAATAAAAGAACCTAAATAAAAGATAAAGTCTAATGATTCCAATCACATCCTCTCCTGACAGTGATTCTAGTTTGTTTCGACAAATGATCCCCATTTCCCATAATTTCAACTTACATATGTTCATATGGTTATGTTTGGTCTGGTAAAATTTATGGGGATGAATTATTATTAAGAGGCACTTCAAGAATAAAGATGTGCACAATTTGCAAGTTTATTTCTGGAAATCTTATCCTGGAACTGCTTCTACTTTGTAGCAGCAAATAATGCTTCCCTTCCCTAGACTCTGCATGTTTGGGCAGGTTTGGCTTGGTAAAATTTATGCGCAATGAATTATCGAGAGGCAGCTCAACTGTACGAAATTAGGCATTCTAGACTGAACTCTTTTTATACGTTTAGAGAATAAACATTCTTCTCACATGCTATTTAAGCTGTGATATAACATTTTGGTCTGTTTTAATTTGTCCTTGTGAGGCTTATATACATGTATTCTCCTTGGTATACTTCACAAGTTCACGGTTTCTGACTAGTGAAACAATAGCAGCAGTTATTATGTGTTGCACATGCTAGACTTATCTATTTGGGTTGAAGTGTGATCCTTGAAGCTTCTTATGAAATCTATTTTGACTAGGTTCTTATGTATATTTTTATCTTAATATTTTGTCGTGGTTTTTAAACTTTCTCTGCTGTTGTGTTATCACTTCCCTTTCTTTTAAAGGAAGGAGAAAATGCTTATTTTTGAGGGAAAAGGAGAAAATGTTTATATTGAACATAAATATTCGTTACTATTCTTATTTTGTGTTTTCTATATGCACTTTTCTACGAGCGCTTTTCTACAAGTCTGTATCTTTGGATTTTTTTATTTGTTTTGGTGTCAACTACTCTTTGCACTATCAGACTCACACAATCATGCGCTCATGAACATGAACTAGATTAGTGTACTGGTTCCTTTTTCTTCCTTTTAGAAATGATGCATTGGAAAGTACCAACTGTGAAGCCCTTGTTCAAATTCCTGCAAAGTCTGATTCATGTTTTCTATTTATATCCCGCAATATTTTAAACTGTTGAGGCTCTAGTTGATGCTCCTGACATGGTTCAAGGACAGATGAACTTCAAGAGATTAACTCTGACATATATAAAGATGGGAGATTCTCCCTCATAGCTTCCATGGAAGATGTTGGTGAGGATAAATAGTTTGTCAAGTGCAGAGAATGAGTATGGAGATCAGTTAAACTTGGCCGTCATTCCATGTGAGTTGATATCTTTTTGGAAAGATAAATGGTGTGGCACATTTAGTCTAGCTGCTTCTTATCTTGCATTATTTGCATTATCTCAAAAATCCTTCTGCCTCCATTCTTCAATGTTTATCAATGGTGGATAATGGCTGGAGATGGCATTTTGAAGGATTTGACTGGACATCTGGTTGCTGATTGCATGAATTTATTGACTCAGATTAGTAGCTATTGAGTATCTAAGGGTGTGGCTAGTAGGCTATGGAGATAGACTTCTTCAGGCTCCTTTACGGTCAGTTCTTAATACTCGCTTTTGAACAGTGGAGGGATTCTTTGTCGATCTGATCACCTACGGAAAAGTTATGCTCTTCAAAAAGTTAAAATTTTAAGTTGATTGGTGGTAAAAGGAAAACTTAACACTTGCAGTCTTCTTCAGCATAACTGTATATTCACCAGGATACAGATTCTGGGTAGACTTGTGATCATATTTTTCTGAATTGTAGATTTGTTTGCTGTATCTGGCAAACTTTGCTTTAGAATCCGCACATTAGTTATGTTTCAGACACCATTGCTGAGTTTGTGATCTTCTTGGAGACAGGTATATTCCCAAACACTCCAAATTGAATGGGGTCTGAGTGCTATTGCAACAATCTTGTGCATTTGGAATGAGAGAAATATTAGGATTTTCTTGCCAAGTCAAGGCACAGTTTAAGTCTTTTAAACTCTATTAATGCCTTTGTCTCATTTTGGCTAGGAAATTTGCCTTTTAAAGCTTGGCAGAAGTTTTTGCTGATGGAGCTGGAGTCAAGGGGATTGCAGGACAGGAAACTTTAGCCTCTCGAAATGGGGTCCAGTAGTAGCAAACAAGGACGAATGTGCAGGATTCAGTTGGTGTTGTTGTTGTAGTGTTTCTGATGACTCTTTGGCTCGGACTGAGGTGGTCCACAATAGTCCTGATAATTTTATGGCTTGGACTGAATATTTTGATTTCTGATAATTTTATATGAGTGGCTTTTGATTTATTTTCATGTAAACTGAAACTTTAAACCTCCTGCTATACTTTTGGAGTTGGGAGTATAGCTTATTTTGTATACAACCTCTTTTATAGCTATGAAATTGGCTTGGGCATTCGAGTTTGATGCCCCATACTTCCTCTGCTACTGTTTTCATTGCTCCTCTTTCCTTTACACGCAGGAAAAGGTAAAAAGAAGATTTAGTATTCTTTCTTTTTGTTCTCTGTGCTCTTTTGGTACTGCTAAATAAGTTTATAATCATGCATACATAGATGAACATTTCAATATATGAGGAATGAAGTTCCTGATACCTGCCATGGAAGCTGCTGGGGTGAGGATATATAGTTTGAGTACGGCAGAGAACGAGTATAGAGACTACTGAATCTTGGTTGCAGATGTGAAGAACAAATTAAAGAACCAGTAGTGGGAATGAAGCATCTAGTTAAGAAGATGAGAGCTCCCTCAAATGACTTTTGACAGGGTTAAGGTTATGCCGGCAAAGATTAAGGTGAGATATAAATTTTCTTTGCTAAAATATACAGTTTCATCCTTACCCCCTACATTTATTTCCTCATGCTAATTCTGTGATACATTGTTATTTACTTTCTTGATTGTCTCTGTTTTTTTACAGGGGATGCACTGTCAGGCTAGAGATTTGCAGACTCAAGAAGCAGAGTTCATCTTAATAGACCGAATTTTCTTGTTTCCATCTTTAATAACAGTTTTGGTTCTATTCAACTGTTCAGTGCTGTCTGGATGGCAAAACTGGGCTTAAATCTTGTTGAAGTTATTGTTATATTTTTCATTTGGAGATGACGAGTCATGTATGTTGGATTTCTAAACCATGATATCTATTGAATCTACGATCATCAAGTTTATCGGGCAGTTTTATTTCTGGCCATTGTTTTTCTACAGGATACAATAGCGTGTCACAACTTGCCGTTATGGAACAAGGATTACTATTGCATTTCAGTACATGTTACAGTTAGAAAATGTTTACAGCTTAAGACATTCCTGAGCTTGATTATGTTAGCCTCTCCCTTGCAGGAGACCAGAGACATGATCTACAGCGTAAGAAGATCATAAAATAAGGATGCTTCATTTCTTATTTTATGTTCCTATATCTGCTACATTTTTAGCTTATTCCTCGCTTCCTGCTCCGTTACATTAAAATCAAATAAAGGATAAAGCTTTAAAAGTTGTTTGAATTGTGTTTGAGTTGTCTAAGTTGTTTATCTGCCATGTACACTAATCTCCATCTTTAGGACAAGATAAGAAAACAAATAAAACCTCCAAGACATAACTCAAATTTTCTGAAAAACAAAAGTCTTTACAGAATAACACTCTGTTTGCTCTTGCAATATTCTTTTTGTTAACAAGCAGTAACTCTTCTGTACCATACAGAAATTTCCATTGCAGCAGATAAATAGAATGAAAAAAAAATGAAAAAAAAAAACTTCTATAACTTAAGAAAAGTTTAAAATTTTAAATCAATAACTTTCCACCGTGGATAGCAATTTGGTGGCACCTCCATATCCCAAACTCGATCCAGAGATGTTTCCCTGGTTTTGCAACCAAGTCTTTTTAGAGACAAGAAACTGGGCTTGTAATTGGTGCAAAGATGCCAAGCCAGCTTCTTTTGTGAAAGATCCGGTTCCTGATACATTGTGCAGTTTCCTTCAAGATCATCTCTTTCATCGTACAAAAGCATTACGTCATGGAGCCAAATCTGTAGAACTCCATTGTCTCGCTCCCACAATCCTATAAATCTTGGGAAGCTCTCCTCCCTCCCTACCGGTAAGCATGGGAGCTTAATTCTATATCTTCTTTCCCAATGATTATCTATGAGAACCCAAATGTCGATATCTGAAATTTGAACAAAAATTGCAGCAATAGCACCTTCAAAATCCATAAGATGTACCTCCTGATCTTCAAAAAGACCAGGCACGCTCTCTACCTCAACGAACTTCTCAATCTCTAAGTCGAAGAGCACCAGTCGCAACTTGGTCTGTGCCAGCGAGCGCCCGTCGTAGATGATCCAATACATCCTTCCTTGCAAGTAAAGAGGCCCTTCGCGCGGATAGAAATTTATATCCTGCACATTTCTCCACTGCTCATCGTCGACCCCAGAGTGTAAACGAGAAGCTTTCCTCCTACATTGTCATCCTCCTCTGAGCCATAAAACCTGAACTCATAGTTTAAGGTCAGCGCCACAACTTTATACTCTCTCGTCGAGGGACTGTAGCCTAACCCAACCGAGAAGCACAAGAGATCCACATCGGAGCAAGGAGGCACCGTGGTGTATTCAAGTGTGAGAGGATTGCAAACCTCTATGGATTGCTTGCAGTCGTGACTTGGCTTGATGCACAGAAGACCGTTGCAGGTGTTAGAGAGCTTGTACGCGGTTGTCTCCCACGTCTCGTTGATGTCTTGATAGGAGGAAGAAGAACGTTTTCTGATGATTTGGCGAATTCTTGGCTTGTGCTCTTTGCTGCCACTTGTACGTGCATGGTCTTGGCCCAGCGACATGCTGATGACAGAAAACTCTTCGGACTCGAAAAACAGTGAAGAAGAGAGGGAAGGGAGGGCTGGCGATGTGGGATGCGAGGGAGAGACATCGAGCTGAGTGGAGGTTGCGGAAGTATTCTTCAGTCGTGATGTCTCGCCAGGACCTCGACACGTTGGCAGAACGAACCACATACTTGGTCGGAATTCTAGATAAGAACTCGAGGAGCAAGTCTTCAGGAATTTTCTCTATCGACGACATTGATGAGAGGTTTTGAGAGGTTTTAGATTTTCAAGCAATCGAGCTGCTGATTATATAGAGTTTTATGTCTCTATAATCCGATTCCTATTCTGTTTGTCTCTCTATAATCCTAGTCCTATTCTGTTTGGAAAAAACTTGCGTTGCTAATAATCTGAGTCCTTTTTCTCACAGAGAAAATAACACAAAATATAAAGTTGAATTTAAATCCTAATACTAATAGCATGTGATAGATTTGGATATTACTAATCCGATTTAAATTAATAATCCCCACTAATTCTAGTTAGCAATGTTACCTGCTGTCAAGCAAATAGAAAATACCTGTACAATATACAATATTTTTTATTTTTTATTTTGCATTATCATTTTCTTCCTGCATAATAATTGTTTTCTGTTTGTTTATGAAAATAGTTACATCTTATGTGTAATAGATGAATATAAATTTTTCTAAATAAATAGATCAAAGCAAAATATTAAATAAATCTCCATACCAAATTGGAGATTGGGCAAGTAAAAAAAAAAAATTTCATGTGCATGGTGTGTGCACTTTTCTAATTTTTATAAAAATGAATTAATCTTTAGTAGGAAACAAACTATCCAAGTTTGAATAGAACTCTGTACATATCATACCTAATATAAAACCTAGGTTATTATTACCAAAAACTCTAACAATATCTTTAAGTAACTTTAGGAAAACAAATTCAACTCAAATATGATTATTTAGGTGCAGTCAATGTAAAAAGGATTCATATTAGGAAACACCTATTTTGAATTTCAATTGTTTTCTATTTGTTATTTATGACTTTGTTCTAATATAAAAAGGATTCATATTAGGAACACCTATTTTGAATTTCAATTGAAATTCGTTACAAATTATGAAGGCATTTCCTATTGCAACTAGGACTGTAATTTCATATGTGAAAAATAATATTCAAAATATGATTTCTACACGGTGTTTGCATAGCAAACAAAAGTTCATTAAAACACCAAAGATAATAAAATAATTGATAAATTCAATTTATATGACTTGGTTAATTTTTTTCTTTTTTTTTTTTTTTTTTGAAACCAATAGAGCGCGCAGGCCTAGCTCAAGTTCTGCTCGTTTATGAAATCAAGCTCAAGCCTGGCTTGTTTCTTAATCAAGCCACCAAAAATCAATCTAAATACTAAGCCAAACACAAACTGTTTCCATGCTCAAGAAAATCAACACCCCTCAATCAATTTAGCAAACTCAAATAATCAAACAAGAACCGAAGAGCAAAGAGGGCATCACTAGTCGATAAAACACTAAATTTCCACTTACTTGAAGATAAGTAGCTGCAATATTTTCTGAGGTAAAGTACAAAAATCCTTTGGACAAAGTATCTACATCATTAACAACAATTGAAACAATGAAGTAAATGCTGAGTCTCCCCTTCAACTCAGTCAATAATTAACATCTGAAATTGTAACCCCCTTTTTTAAAAATAAATCCTAAAAGATAACACTTTTGAGTGTATTTCTTGTCAGAAGGAGATCAACAGAAGACCTCTGTGTGAGTACGGCGAAAATTGGTTGCCGGGCTGAAGCAGTCTTCATGACTTGTAAGTTGAGCATCTAATACGTTTCGAGTGCTTAGAAGCTGGTACATGTTGATCCAAGATGCAATGTGCTTGAAACTTTTGGGTGATTAGAAATCCATTAGAGCATACAAGTGAGCAATGTGAGTGCCATTGGTAAGTCCCGTGTTCTATAATTTTCTAACTCCTGAACCTTATCTATACAAGAAGCTCGGGGGATGCCAAGCTGGAGGTCAGCTGTCGACATAGTATTTGTGTGCAAGGCCAAAGTATGGAAGCAGTGTCTATAGAATTCGCTTCAATCCTTTTGCAGATAGTGTGGATCATTTCATGGACATACACCCTACCCTCTGGCCTGCTCCACAGAGCTTGAAGCACTTCAGCTGGAATGACGGTCGATGGCTGTGCTATCCACTGATGCTTATCCACTACCAAGCCATTCAATCTGACATTTAAACAGTCAGTAAGCATTTTACATTTCAGTCTAAATATATAGCACAAGAAAGAAGGTTCTCTTTTTCTTCTTTAGGTTTTGTGTGTGTGTGTGTGTGTGTGTGTGTTGGAGGGGGTGGGGGTAGTTAATGTTTTGATCATTTTCTGGTTTCTTTTTTATTTTATTTTTAGGTCATTTTCATATATTAAATGTTCCGTTTCTCACCATCCAAGCTTATTGTTTCTTTTGATGATTTTTATCATGATCTTATATTGAGAATTATTTAAGGAAAAGGATAAAAAAAGTTCACGTATCATCATGAAGCTATTCTGATATCCACCCAGCTGAATATTTCAAATTAGCATTTTTCCCCCCTCCAACTTTTTATTTCTATCTAATAAAAACCAACAGCTGTGACTGTGTATACACATCATATGTTGTGCCTCCTGACACCACTCGTTGTGCGTAGCGGTTCGCGAAAGAAGAGACACAACAACCACCACCTTGAGAAATCCGCCCAACTGGCAGAGACTCGATGCAGCCGGAAAAACAACCAACGCAGCAGGAACAACAACCAATAGAGAAAAGCAATCAACGCACAAATTTAACGAGGTTCGACAACGTGCCTTTGTCCTCGGGGCAAGGGAGAGAGATCTTATTGATTCAACAATCAATACAACTATTACAAGAGAGAAGCAAGGAATTCTTGGAGATATTTCTTGGGATACAAGACATGAGGCCTCTAGCCTCTATTTATACCCACAGAGTCCCTGGATTTATGGAAACCCAGGTTGGATTTAATCCCATTCAGAAAACGAATTCGGATCCTAAAAGAAAACTCTAGACGCGTCTGTCGGTCGACCGGCTGGTCGACTGACCCATGCCACGGTCGACCGGCCTGGTCGACCGCGCCAAACCGAGAGTGAGGCCACTTCAGTCGGTCGACCGGGCCCGGTCGACCGCTCCTTCCTGTGCACGCCCGTGCACGCCGGTCGACCGGGCCAGTCGACCGGCCTCCTCCACCGGTCGATTGGGTGGTCGACCGGGAGCATCTCTGGCCTGCTTCGCGGGCCGTTTCTCGCTCCTTTGTCGTCCGATCTCTGTGCTACCTCCTTCCATCTCTTCTATCTCCTCTCTCCCACAATTCTCTACCTCAGTGAAGATTTTTCAAATCTGAGCCGATCTCCAACGAACCCCAGTCTATCACCTGGCGAAATCGACACACAATCTCGGCGAAATCGACACACGATCTCAGTTTGCGCGCTCTGGACGAAATCGACATACGTTCTCGGCGAAATCGACACACGATCTCGGCTTGGAATCTGTAGCTCAGCTATCAACTGGGATGCACCACACATGCCTTCCCTACACTTCACCTTAGGAGAACTTCCATACATGCCGAACACCAAACGTGGCTCCTACTCCGCAACTTCACGACCTCACGAAGAACTCATCATGAGCCAACACTGACTCTCCAACTAACTAGCTCTATCTAGTCTACCTGTCTTCAGCTGACGGTCCAACCAGGTCTGAGTAGAGCACACCGAACACCATTATCAGCTTCAACAACTGGATGCACACCACTCATTATGTAAGCTCAACATCTTCTCACCAGAAGATCAACCTATTCATCGAGATCACAACACCTCACCTCTACGTGAAGTCCAACTGGCCACAACACTTCACCTCTACGTGAAGTCTCTCCACCTCTACGTGAAGCTCCAATCGGCCACAACTCTTCACCTCTACGTGAAGTTCCAATCAGCTTCTCGAGAACCCAAATAGTTTCATATGGGTTGCATCACCAAATGGCTGCACCTTTACGGCTGCCTACGTACCTTGCCCAAAGGATCAAGCCAACCGTAATTCATTGAAAATGAGCTCCATCAAGCTCAAGCACTTGTACCTGAATCTGCAGCAGCGAACCTGTCTGACTGAGTCATATGAACCTCCTCACGACCATCATGGAGAACAACGGCCTTCAACTTGAGCTTGTTGCGATCACAAGTTTGAGATTCATGCTTCTTTCCCCACAAGCGTGGTTTTACCTTGGTTCCAATGGCTGCAAACAACTCGACATCCTCAGCAATATCTTCAACCTATTCAGCATCAACCCAGGCCACATAATCTCCACCCGGTATCACATCCGGTGAAGTCTTCTCTGATGCCGAACCAACTGAAGATGGTGGAGTAGCATCAACCTCCACCCGCTGCGATACTTCCTTGGTCTCCGTCCTCTCCACCTGCTGAGAGACTGTGGACTTCAACACTAAAGTCTCTCTAAATGTGACATGCCTACTCAACACGATCTTCTTATTTTCGGGGTCCCACAACCTGTAGCTATTTCTTTTGACACCCAAAAACACAAACCTCTTTGCTCGCGGATTCACCTTGCCATTCTTGGCACTGAAGTAGGTCGGACTTCCAAATTCCCGTAGCAAATCATGATCTTGAGCAGCTTTCCCATACCAAATTTTCAATGGAGCTTTATCTCCTATCGCAGTCGATCTATTCATGAGATGGCTAGCATACACAATCGCCTCAGCCCAAAACAATTTGTCTAATCCTGCATTAGACAACAACCACCGAACCTTCTCCAACAAGGAACGGTTTACTTCCTTAGCCACCCCATGTATACCTGTTGTGAAGTGAGTAGCAATACCTGTATTCTGACCAAATCGTAGGAATTAGTTCATGTCTCTTTCAACATTACCAATCTGCAGCTCCTTGATCTTCCTACTAATCTGCTTCTCCATTCTTCCTCTCCACTTCACCAACATATCTAGGGCCTCACACCTTTGTCTCATGGGATATATCCAACAATGCCTAGATAAATTATCAACAAAAGAGACAAAGTACTTGTGACCTCCAAGCGATGCAGTCTTAGAAGGTCCCCAAACGCTTACGTGAACACAATCAAGAAGACCTTCTGAGCGGTGAGTACTAGTGCTGAATTTCACCTTCTTCTTGTCCAGAACGCTGTGTTCACCTTCCAAGTTGCAGGTAGCAGCACCTTTTATTGATCCCTTCTTTGCAGGAGCTCGCAAAGACCTTTCACCTCCATGTCCGACCTTACCTGCCAGACCTCCGTGCAACCATCATCTGAAGAATTAGGAGTCTCCACCTGACCTGTAACCGTACTACCCTTCAAGTAGTAGAGATTATCCCGGCGGACGCCCTTCATCACCACCATTGAGCCTTTGTTCATCTTGAGAACACTATCTCGAACAGATATTACCAGACCCAATACTTTCAAAGTGCCAACAGAGATAAGATTCCTTTTGAGTTGAGGTACATATCTCACCTTTTTCAATTCTCATACTATCCCATCATCCATCTTGATACGGACTGTTCCCATCTCTTCTATATTACACGGATGGTCATCTCCCATGACCGTGTAACATTCATCCAGCTTCTTGAAGCTAGAAAACCAGGCCCCGTTCGAGCACACATGATAGGTGGCTCCGCTATCCAAGATTCACTCAGCATTATTTGAGTTACAAACAGTAGGGGTAGTAACAGAGAGAGAGAATACTGATGAGTCCGAGTCTGATCCATCTGCCTGTGAGGTACTGCCTTGAGTACTGACCACCTTTGCAAGATTTGCCTCAGTCTTAGACTCCACCTTCTTACCTTTGGCCTTCGGGCATTCAACTTTCCAGTGTCCTACTTCCTTGCACAAGGTACACTGATTCTTCTTCTGATTTTTGAAGCCTGATCTGGACTTCGATCTCCCCCGATCATCTCTTCCCTTCCTATTGGAGCTTCTGCCTCTTACCTCCAATGCCTCTGCTTTTATGCTTCCCGAAGAAGACAGTCGGTCCTGTCTCCTTACTTCATAACTCACAAGTGCAGCAGACACCTCATCGTAGTTAAGGGATTGTCTACTATTGAGAAAAGTAAGAGTAAAGGCCTCATACTCTTCCCTAGGAAGAGAGTTCAAAAGAATTACCGCCTTATCCTCTTCACTAGTCTCCACATCCACATTAACTAGATCTGTAAGAAGTTTCACGTAGCGGTTCAAGTGCTCGTTGACGAAGCATCCTCTTTACATCTGAAACCCATAGAGCTTACTCTTCAACTGCAATCACGATTCTATACTCTTTGTCAGATAATTCCTTTCCAGGATCTCCCACAGCTGCCTCGCAGATGTCTCATGCAACACCTGATACTTGATGTCTTGTGTCAGACAAGACCTGATCAAGCCACACGCCAAACGGTTCATCTTCTCTCAATCTTCTTCCGTCGTTGATGCGCGCTTCTTCTCCAACCGTAGAGTGTCTTCGAGATTTGATGCCGTCAGCGCATCCATAACCTCACACTTCCACATACCAAAGTTGTTCGTGCCGTTGATCTTCACCACATCAATCCTTGGATGTGGATACATGGATTTCACCGATGTACTTTCTTCAGCCATCTTCTCAACTGATTCCTCAAACCAATGTGAAAACAAACGGAGTTAGATAAAAACAAACTAGATAAAGACTGGATCTTTACCTCCACATGAAACCCTCAAAGAGTTTCCGAAGCAATCTACTCCACCAACTTGATTCCTCGAGCAATCTTCACACGCTGTTCTGAGATCGACACACGATCTCCGCCAAAGAGCAACTGATGCCCTTGAATCAACAGATGATCCCACGTCGAACCTGAGAAGCTCTGATACCACTTGTTGTGTCCCCTGACACCACTAATTGTGCGCAGCGGTTCGCAGAAGAAGAGACACAACAACTACCACCTTGAGGAATCCGCCCAACTGGCGGAGACTCGATGCAGCTGGAGAAATAACCAACGCAGCAGGAACAGCAACCAATAGAGAAAAGCAATCAACACACAAATTTAACGAGGTTCGGCAATGTGCCTACATCCTCGGGGCAAGAGAGAGAGATCTTATTGATTCAATAATCAATACAACTATTACAAGAGAGAAGCAAGAAATTCTTGGAGATGTTTCTTGGGATACAATACATGACGCCTCTAGCCTCTATTTATAGCCACATAGTCCTTGAATTTATGGAAACTTAGGTTGGATTCAATCCCATCCAGAAAAGAAATTCGAATCCTAAAAGGAAACTCCAGACGCGTCTGTCGGTCGACCGACCTATGCCACGGTCGACCGGCCCGGTCGACCGCGCCAACCCGAGAGTGAGGCCACTTCAGTCGGTCGACCGGGCCCGGTCGACCGCTCCTTCCTGTGCACGCCCGTGCACGCCGGTCGACCGGGCCGGTCGATTGGCCTCCTCCACCGATCGACCGGGTGGTCGACCGGGAGCATCTCTGGCCTGCTTCGCGCGCCGTTTCTCGCTCCTTTGTCGTCCGATCTCTGTGCTGCCTCCGTCCATCTCTTCTATCTCCTCTCTCCCACATCATATGCAGTGCACGTTCTTTCCAGGAATTGAAGGTAACCCGCTGCTGGCCTCCCTCCCATTAATTAGAATCCAAGTATCCTCACTCAGACTTGATCATGAGCTTCAGCCGATACAAAGTGAATACTTTAACACTCAAGGTTATTACTATGCATGACATCAATAATTAGCAATTCATAAATCAAAATATATATTCGTGTATTTGAATTAATATCAGATTTTGTTGTGTTTCAATGTGGCATTACCCAATCCCAAACCAATAGCCTTCATCATGTCAACTTGACGGAAGCACTCACTTAGTTGATGCCAAATTCCTGGCCGCATTGAATATGAGCAAGGGCCCTGACATAAAACTTTCAAAGCCAGTTGACAGGTAGGTAGACAGAATTTTTGGTCTCGCAATTTAAGCTCATGCAATGGAATCTCCAAATTTTCCTAGAGATGAAAGCAGTCTACAGGAAGAAGTAAGACAATAAAATTTGCAATGGGAAGTAAAATGATAAGTGGGGCATAAAATACGCCAAAGAGACAAAATGAATCATATTCCCAAACTAATGTTTATATTGGGTGCAATTTTCAGTATCTGAGACTCATGATTTTCTAATGATCAGGTGCCACTTACAGCCCAAAGCAGAACCTCATTAGCAAATAATTTGCATTTACTTGTCAAGAATTTTCACCAAGTTGGTCCATTCAGATGATGAGAAGTGCACGTCAAAGATGCTTACTTCTCTTTTTACTAGCCTGTTGACTTGCCCATAGGAACCACAGATGGAGAGGATCTTAGCAAATTTGCAAAGCGGATTCACATTAGAAATACGCACAACAGTTGTTTTAGGAGCATCAACCCTAGGATAGAGAGCTTCTCTCCTGAAACAGAAACTGTACCTTCAGCAAGGATCCTTGAAAGTACACCTAGAGGGGGGGTGAATAGGTGTACCGCTAATCTAATGAACTAAATGCGAAAATTAAAACTAATAGCTACTACACTTAGTGCAACCAACGAGTGTAGCCGAATTCCCGGTGAAGGGCTCTGGACTAACTCCTCTTGATTCCTCTGAATAAGAGTTGAGGCGCTTTATGAAGCTCTCGTGGTTAAGCACAAGTGAGACACACAAACACACATGCATGTATATGATATGACAATATGAGTCAATGCACAAAGTAATAGAGAGTGAGAGTAAGAGTCAATGGATCAAACGCAAACAACAAGATTTGTTTCGAGGTTCGAGCACCGAGCTCTACGTCCCCGCCTTCACCGAGAAGGATTTTCAATCCACTAACTTGTCCACCTAGGACTCCCACACAAGGAACCTCCACCGAGGATTTTGGGGTAATACAATAACTAGGAGTACCTAACTCCTCTCTCAACCAATACAATCTCCACCGAGGTAACACAAACACCACCTCACACAAGAGGGGTAGGCCCGTAGCCAAACAACCACAATCCACCTCACACTTGAGGGATAGGCCCGTAGCTAACAAAAACAATCACCAACTCCACCTCACACTAGAGGGAGCAAACCACAACCTCAACCTCTCACTAGAGGGAGCTAACCACCACTCCAAATCAACCTCTACCAAAGAGGGATACAACAAATCATGGAGGGTACAACATTTGGTGGTTTCTACAATCACAAACATTTTTTCTCACAAATAAAGGATCCTATAGACAGGATAGGAGATATAGCTCAAGTGTGAAAAAACAAAGAGTTTGGAAATCAAAAACTCAAAGAAAAACTCTAGGAAAAACTCTAGGTAGAATAGACAATGAAGATCAAACCAATTCCCAAAGAATTTTCATTTCAAAATGATTTTCCAACCATTTTAAAAATAAGTTAAAGATCAAATCTTTAAGCACTAAAAACTCTTTTGAATCTTTAAATAAACCAGTAGAAAGTAGGAAATTTTCTCTTCAAAAAAACTTAACAAAAACCCTAAAGAGATGGGGTATATAAAGCCCCAATCAAAAACTAACCGTTGGGCTGAAATGTCAGCCTTGGCGACTGGCGGTCGACCGGCCCGGTCGACCGCCAACGGTCAAAAATTTGACAGTTGGAGCTGCGGTCGACCGCCCGGTTGACCGTCCCAATCCAGAGAGCAATTTTGCTCTCTGGCCGGTTGACCGTGCCTAGCTAACGGTCGACCGTGCCTAGCTAACGGTCGACCGTCCGGTCGACCGCCCCCACCCGAGAGTGGGGGACTTGCAGTTGGTCGACCGCTCGGTCGACCGGCTCAAGTAGCTGGTCAACGTGCACAAGTTTGTGCACGTTGGTCGACCGGTCTGGTCGACCGACTTTGGGTCCGGTCGACCGCCAGAGTCTGACAGAAGGCATTTTGGGACAGAAAACTTAGTTTTTATTATCTTAAAAAATCTCATAAAATTCTTAAAAATCCACAAAATAGTTTTATCATAATACATTGATATACAAACTTGTAAAAAATTTCAACACAAATTTCAAACTTTTTGAACCATTTTTGTGTTATGAAAATTTTGCCAAAAACTAAAACCTGTATTTTCCAACACTTGGATTTTTCAAATGAAAATTCGTTTTGTTCAAAACTCATCCAAATACAAAAACATGATACTTAAATACTTTGAAACATGTTGCATATGGATATAAGTCCAATATACAAGAAAGATATATATATATATATATATATATATATATATATATATATATATATATATATATATATATATATATATATATATATATATTATTGTTTTTTATATTAAATCCGAAATATGTTTTGTTAAAACACAAAACATCAAACTCATGAAATAGGTATATCAAAATAAGTTTGTCTAAGATATGAAGCATGTATGTATATAGAACATATCTAATATACATTAAACCATGTAAACTTGTATTGATACTATCTATTCATGAAAACCAATATCGGTTAAACCAAAAATCAAAAAACCGAATCCAAAACATGAAACGTGTGTGTGTTGTGAACTTGAGCATACACACTATTCTAATCTTTACAAATGGATCTAAATAAAAACTAAACTAAGTACCGATGTCTTCTTGACGAACTCTGTCATCAAGTCGACTCGATCCAAAACGTGATCCACCGAGCTTGACTCCAACGAGTGCTATATATGATCTTGATGCTCGGGCTCTTGAATCACCATGTGAAAGGCTTCAAAACTTCTTTGTTGAAGCTAATCACCAACTAATATCTTGATTAAGGATCTGAAACTAAACATCATAAGATTATTAGTAAACATAACTACATGAGTTAATCATCATCAAAACTAGAGTGGAAGGTCTCTGGGCCAACAATCTCCCCCTTTTTGATGATGACAAAACTCATGGAGTTATATATGCATGGATTAAAGTTAAGCATCAAGGAAGCTCCCCCTTAACTCATGCATAGCAATAAACAATAAATATATGTAAAGAATATTAAACATGAAAATGCATGACATGCATAAAATAATGAAATGAATAAGACATGTTCTTGATACCAATTGAAAGGTAAAACTTTATTACCAAATCAAAAACAAGTTCTTGATACCAAAACAAATTATTTCTTCTTTTCATAAACATGTTCTTTTTAAATAACACTCTTGATATCAAAATTAAGTAATGCTCTTGATATCAATAAAAAACAAACTAATAAAACAAACTATGTTTCTATATGCATATAAAACATGCATATAAACTCAAATACTTCTCCCCCTTTTTGTCAATCATCAACAAAGGGGTCAAAGAAAACAATAAAAAAAATGTTCTCCTCTTTTTTGTCTAAAACAAAAAATGATATCAATAAGGGGTGAAGTCAAATATGATACCAATTAAAAATGTGTCAATGAAGTGCATTATGATACCAATTGAAAGTGAACATTAAAAAAATTTAAGAAATATCAATATCAATTGAAAGTAAATAAGGCATTGAAAATAAATCTCAATCAACATGAAAACATATACCAATTGATAGTAAAAAAAAATCTTGATACCAATTGTGAGTAAACAAATAAAATCTTGATACCAATTGAAAGTATTTTTCTTTATAAGCATATGATACCAAATTAAAAATTAATATTAATTTTTCAATCCTTTTTCATCATAAAGTATGGGAGTGGAATACAAAACCAATGGTAAACAAAATACCAATTGAAAGATGAAATACGAATTTCTCCCCTTTATGAAATACCAAATAAAACGATGCATAAGTTTGTATTAGGATACCAATTGAAAACTAATCAATTAAAACATGATAGTCATTAAAAATCAAGCTTTGCATAATCAAAATTTGTGATATCTTTGAGCACAAATTAAAACATATATATGAGTATACAAAAAGAAGTGTCATAATTGATACCAATTGAAAAGATCCAATGATACCAATTGAAACAATAATAAGATCAAGAGTATACCTCATATTTCCTATCCACCTATTTCATGCACATGGTTAAAAGGATTTTTAATATTAATATACAAGGCATGGTCGCCCAACCAACCGCCCGTAAATTGATAGGGTTTTCAAAAATAGGTTTTAGAATAAAATATATTTGAAAACTCTACCATGTGAAGAATACGAACTAGTTATATGAAAAATTTGTAAACTAGTACGAAATCCTTCAAGTAAGGAATAAAACAAAACTATATTCCATTAAGCTCAATTATGAAAATTCCTTTAAAAAAACATGAAAACATGAAAATCGTCAAAACTAAATTTCATTAAAAACAATTTATACTTCAATGCATATGTATGTTTTGATAAAACAAGAAGTATACATACATATCCCTAAAAACAATTGAGTCCATAATAAAGATTTGCATGAAAAGCAAATGACTCAAGGGGTATACATGTATATCTTAAGGTTCGGCAAAATAAACATATACATGAAGTGAAAAACACATGATCATAAAACATGTCCAAGATAGGGAATACAAGTTTAAAATGCATGAATCATCAAAACTAGTTTATACTAGTATTATCACAAAATATTTTAATATGGTCAAAATGGATCTAAACAAAAACTAAACTAGGTACCGATGTCTTCTTGACGAACTCCGTCTTCAAGTCGACTCGATCCAAAACGTGATCCACCGAGCTTGACTCCAACGAGTGCTATATATGATCTTGATACTCGGGCTCTTGAATCACCATGTGAAAGGCTTCAAAACTTCTTTATTGAAGCTAATCACCAACTAATATTTTGATTAAGGATCTGAAACTAAACATCACAAGATTATTAGTAAACATAATTACATGAGTTAATCATCATCAAAACTAGAGTGGAAGGCCTCTGGGCCAACAATCCTCTCCTTTGCTTCTTCTGACTGCAACAAAAGACATGAACATGAAATACCACAACCAACATGATCTACATTTTTATTCATGGGGCGTCAAATCTTTACTAATACGAAGGGACAAAACGTATGTCTAAAATGGATAAGAGATGGGCTTGTCATAATCCTAGAAGGTTAGTAAGCATCTTCAAATTCTCTCAGACTTGAGAAAACGTCTAAAAAGGGTAAAAAAATGATAAATTTGCTATAGAACTCACATAATGCAAGGAGTCAAATAGAACACATTTCTGTTCAATTATGGACACACACACACACACACAAAAAAAGAAAAAGAAGAAGAAGAAGATAAGACTTGGCTACTTCCCGAAAGACCTGAACATAAATCCTCCACATTCAAATTCCATGATAGGCAAATCAAACAGAAATTCACTCTCATCAAGCTCATCTACATTATTCAGAGTGCCAAAAAATTTTAAAAAATGATTTTTCCCCTAATTCTCTTGCATATACATCATCATCAAGTAGGCATGAAATGAACGGCTAAAGTAACAAGTTATTTAGATCTATAAATTGATAATCTAAACCATTGATCCTGATCTAAACACTTTAAAACCATTACACAGCTTTTTCTTGGATCTTAAATATTCTAAATCATAGATCTAAAAATTGCTATTATGTAGGGTACTTAATACATAGGAGAGAAAAACAATCTTGTAAGCCCATTGATTTTTTTAATTTTTAAATGTTTTTTGCATTCTAAATGATATGCATCAATTTGAATAAAGTGTATTTTATATTTTTGATGCCATATAATTGGATTTGAATGAATTACTCCAAATTACTCTGGAAGTAGCCATGTATATAATCTATACTACCTACAAAAGCACCAATAGTGTTTTCGTTGAAAGCGATTTTAAATCATTAGATTATCATAATCATCTTTGATTTAGAAAAAGAGAATCTCAGCTAAAATAAAGAATCCCAAATCATAATAGAATTGATTTATTGTGCCATTGTTATAGCAAAATGTCACGCCCCGCTTCCCAAAATACGCGGAAAAGGAGGCGCGACGAGAGTCGGCGACGTATATACGCGAGGAAAATACCCCACGTACACACGCTAAGCCTAAACGTAACCTGAACAGCTACAAATCAGAAGCATAATAATCAATGATCACTGCAATAATACATATAATGACAATCACAATGATGGCAGATAAATGATGGCCAGAAAATGGCAGCTGAAAGCGATAAAGGTAGAATTAAGAAATGACAGGAATATAAAAGAGGTGAGGATACCAGAACAGAAGAAAGAGCGTCCAGTTCCTCGCAAGACGAACAGTCTCATTGAACACCTGCACATTAGAACAATCGTCCAATATCTGGACGTGCAAATCCAGGGTCGTCAGAACGCGATCATGGTGAGTGTGTGTGTAAAGGGGAAAGAGCTCGTGCAGAAGAAACAATGTGCATAAATAATAATAAGAACAACTGCAAATATAAGAGACTAAATAACAAGATGAATAACTGAACAATAATATACATGAAAGCAACACGAATAAATATAGCAAGGATAAGAGTACATGTACAAGACAAGTAAAGCAACTATAGCAAACAACAGATGTCTAGATGTGCAACCTATCACATGTCACTAGGTTGGTATCCAAGTCTGGTCATAAGTCTGGTCCTGGTTACAATCATGGGTCTATCATAATGATATATAGATATTCAACCAGGTGATTACAGTCAGTCACAAAGCATCAACAGTTTATTATTAATTATGTCAGCGAACATCAATTGTTACATGTAATAGACGCATCCCATACTACGCCTACCACATATGCCAATCGATGCCCTTAAGTTATTGAAACTGATCGGTTGGAGACATTGTCCATGCTTTAGGTGGGTCCCGTGCATACCCGGGACCACGGCCCAGACTCCTGGCGCTGAACCAGGACCTACCGCAAGGTAGTCAGGAACATGTAAACAGGAACATGTACATGTATAACATGTATAACAGGAAACATGACGGGGTGCCAGTCACCCCACGGGAACCCTGCAGTGGAACCCTCTTTCGGCTGCGCAACCTAAATCCTAGGTCCACCCAAAATACGGACGCTGTCTCCTCCATCAATCTCCTCAATCCCAGTGCAAGTTGTTTGTTATCATGTTTTAGTTTATCAAGATTATTTAATGTGCATGTTATTTAATCCTTGGGATAACTTGGTGGTGGTCACGGTAACAATATCAACATGTGAAAGTCAGGATACCGGTATAACAGGAGTATAAAATGTCAAGGAACAGGATACCGGCATAACAGAAATTTATAACAAGTAAACATGCGGGTGTTGTTACCGTGTAATAATATTTTCCCAGCAATTAAGTAACATGGACAAGATAGTATCAGGTAAATACAAGAATATAGTCAAGTTCAACCCATGAGTATCCAACTAAACTCTCACCTATTATATCATCAATAAGAGTAATCAAATCTACTAATAAACTGATAACTCTAAAGTACAACATTACCGACATCGAATGAATCTCCATCATAAAGACTCATCCCTGCTAACTAAAGAAATCAATAACTTAAACATGAAGCATATGGTATATCCTCGAGGTCAACAGGTCAACACATACTGAAATCATATCTAAATAGGAAACATCCTCAAACAACTACAATCTGGAATAATTCACTTCTAAGTCAATACCAACAACTCATCTGTACTCAAATGATGTAATCAGTAGATACATCCAGGAACTCTTGCTTCTAATAATCCAAAATCAATATGATATCACATATCGAAATCAAAGGTAAGATACCCACACATCTAGTCACAATCCAACAAAACCAGTCACATATAACTACTGATCAATTATCCAATGTAAATAACATAAATCCAAGTTCGACTCGAACTCTAACTAAATCCATATTCTGATCCAAACATCAGCAATCCAAATTCTAACATCATAACAAGTCTATCATCAATATCCGAATGAATCATCACCTAAGTTATTACCAATAAAAGAATAACAAGCTGGAAAGTCCTCTACATGAAATATATCATCTATCCTCTATAACTCAAGTTCAGTCCAAATCACAGTCCAACTCTGAATAAGTCCATGTACCGATCCAATCGTCAAGAACTCTAATCCTTTAGTAAAGTAAGATCACATCTAACATGTCCTCAAATCTCCGAATAAATTCTTAACTGAATTATCACCAAGTAAGGAATATTAAGTCTGATAATTGTTCAGATAAATGTAGATCATAAACCACAATCATAAACCAATCCAACATAAGATCAATCTAGTATACAGTCCAAGTTCCTTTACAATTAGTCCTAGTCTGAAACAGTAATCATCTATTCATAAAATGATATCGCTCTAATATCTCAATGTCTAAATACAAGATCCATATATATATATCAGATGCTCAACTATGTACTTAATCTATCCAATCAATAGGTCGAGTCAAGTCACAGTCTAAAGGTATATCAAACTAAGCCCAAGCCAACAGGGACAAATTATCAACACATGAAATAACGCTAATACAAGCAAATATCAACTAGGTGATTAAAGTGAACAATCATACATATCTCATGAACGAATACAAGTAATGAAACTGGTAAAATATAACAGGAAATCACATGAAATGATAGAAGTAAAACATAATACATGTAGACAACGGTAAATAGGAAAAATGAGACAAAAGCAAACACTCACATGAAATGACGCGGATTCGGAACCGAATCTCCGTCTGGTCTTCACTGCACGAACCGGTACTGGTCTACGAACCATCCCATGCATCGGTCTTCGAATCTCCTGTGTGTCGGGTCCACAACGACACGAATCCGAATCGTGTCCGGGTCTCCTGCAACTTGTCCGGATCTAACCAAACAATTCCGAAATGCTGTAGCACGCAACCAATACATACAAATAAATATAAATATACACATAACACACTCCCTAGCATACTGACACATGCGCGTACACTCACGTACACATACACATGCAAGTATACACATACCTACACCTATACATACATATTTATACATAAACCCTCCTTTACATAAATATATAAATATATTATTATATACATTAATAGAAACTCACACACACCATGCAAAAAGCCCCACACATAAATAAATTCCCACCTACACACTCACGCATGCATGCAGAAACCCACCTATGTACACACCAATAAACAATTACATGGACTTCTCAATTATTACAATATTGCCATTATACAAGAAAAATAAGGCTAACCTCGGGGCAACTTGCGGCGCACCGATGGAGGCTCCGACGGAGGCGTCCGGGGCCGCAGAGGGTGTCGTTGGAAAAAGCATCTCGCCATGAAGGGCGTGGGGTGCGTTCGCGCTCGCCGACGGCGATCAACGACATCCCGCGGAGAGCCTGAAAATGGCTCGGAGTAAGGTATTCGCCGCACATGAAAATAAAACACATACTAATTAAATTATAGTACATGCTACACCAACCAATCAAAATCACTCACACATGAAAATAACCCACCATACACACATTCATTAATATAGTATACATAGTATTATTAATAAATGTCATTTGCATGCAAAATTATTAAGGGAGAGAGAGATGACTCACGGCCAATGGGGGGAAAACTTGGCATGACTCCACTTTAGGCAATTGAAGCACTTACATAGAGATGCATGGCCACGATCCAATGGGAGAGGGGCTCACGCATGGCTTGGCCAATGGGGAAGCTCGGTTGGGGGAGAAGCCCTTGGCGTTGCTGGATGGGTCCCGGAATGAAGGAGGCAGCCTGATGGTGGCGGAGGCTGTGCGTGTTGGGGATGGCAGCAAGGGGGTTCGGCCTCACAGAGGATGGGGCGCAGGTGGTGTGCCGCTGCTGGATCCGCCATGGTGCTAGAAGGGAACGGAGAAGGAGGTGGAAGGCACAGCTGGATCAATGGACGGAGCTCCGGCAGGGGGGAGGTGCTGGATGTGGGTGCGGCCAGAGATGGGGAGAGAGAGGGGTTGGCGGCTGCGTTTGAAGGAGGAGGAGATAGGATTGGGGAGTTGTGTTGCGGCTGTAGATGGGGGAGTAGATTAGGGTTAATGAATAGGTTTAGGTTAACAATAGGATTATATATATAAGATGGGTTATTGGGTATGGGTTTGAGGTTGGATCCAAATAGATAAATGGGTATAGGATCACCAATGGGTATTGGATATGGAAAATAAAAGAGTAAAGGGTATAGGGTAAAGGGTTATGGAATCCAAACGGGTATAAGGTCAAGAGGAAAGAAAGGAATAACACTACTATAAAATAATAATAGTACCAACATTAACAACAAATAATAATAATAATGCCAATAACATTACATGACCATACCAATAATAATAAATATTAGTAACAAGAGCAACACTAATAATGGTAAATATAAAATGTCAAATTATCATTTACTGTCTCAAAAATAATTTGCATATCTAATAGTAATATTAACAGGAAAAATAATAAATTAGCTTGATTAAAATAATTACTTTGGGAAAAATGAAAATACAGTAGTTTAGATTTGAGGTATTACACAAAATCTTCACCATTGGTTGATAAAAAAGAAATCAAATTAAAAAGGATCTCTAAATAAAACCAACTCATCATTTGAGAAGAGAAGGTCCCAATCAAAAAGTTCTCTCATATAATCAAAAATTAAAAAGAAAAGTTATTCAACTCCTACTTTTTTCAATATCTTGTGATAAAAAAATCCTTGACCTTAACTTTTCTTAAAGATCTTGCAATAGAAAAAATGAACCCCTGATTTTATTCAATATCTACAATTAGAAAAGAAAAAAAATTAAAAACTGACTATTGTTACACCAAGCTCCGAGTCTTTTTAATATGTTGCAATAATGAAAAAAAAAGATACCGACTCCTAACTAATTCAAACTCCTTTTCTCTCAATCTTTTCTTCTGATGTCTACTCAAAATTTTCAATTCTTTGCATTTAGTTAAAATGAAGAAAAGAAACTTTTCCTACTTCATTTTTCAACTTTAATCAAGATTCTGATTGTGAAATCTATTAGATTTCAAATTCTCATATGGTTGCCTCCTCTGTATTATTCTCTGAGATAGTGTCTTCTTATCCTTTATAAAATATTTGTGGAACTTAATGGATTATTATTTCTTTTGAATACTTAATGAATTATTTTAAATTACAGGAGATATTAAATAACTAACGATTTCACGCTGGGAAAATAGGGGTTTTTGAAAGATTGAGCCAGTTCTAGACATGAAATTTTTTTGAAGAGAAAAATAAGTTTATTGTTCCTGTTTTCTTTTTAACTTACTATCTTCCTTTAAGTTCTCTTTTCCTTTTTAACTTTTGAGTGTGCTTTTATTTGAAAATAACAATGTTTCCTGCTAGAATATTTTATGAAATTTGGTAAATTCCCACTTATATACTCCCTTTGATGACTATGAAATTGATAGAAAATTTTTATTTCGAATAAAAGACCTTCAAAAATTTCATGTACTTGATGCACATGTATTTTACTAGTGTGTGTGTGTAATAGAGAGAATAGGATATATGTGTTGAGTCACACATAAACTTATATATGCTACACCATATTCTCATAATCCACAACATTTATTGTAATCTACATATTCTCAAAGAGTGGTGGATAATATTTTTTGAGGATTTTGGAGATTGTTTATCCATCAAGTGCTCCAAATTTGCCGTTCAATTGCAAACACATGATGGATGAGCAAATGACTTCCAAAACTCAAGATTTTTCATCACATTACTTACTTGAGAATATGAAAATCAAAATGAACGGTGTACATCCACATGGGAAAGATCAAATAACCTCCAAAATGCAAGATTTTTCATCTCCACCACTCCGTAGATAATCCACACATGAGAAAGAGCTCCAACACATATAAGTTTATATGTGCTTAAGCTCATATCCTCTCTCTCCCTCTCTCTCCCTCTCTCTCTCGACACGCACATATGAACACTATGTATGTGAAAACTATCTTACAATAACTCTATGATGAGAACTTTTTTAAGAACTCCATGACAGACATGAGCCGCACGGTTCATGGTGTTCAATACATCAAAATTAGTTTATGAATGGGAGTTAAATGGTTTTAAACCTTTATGAACTTTGTGATTTGGTTGCAAAAACCATGCTACTTTAGTCGTAAATGGAAGATGGTTGTTAATGCATTAGTAAAAAATTACGCAACCTCTTGAGCTCCTTTTCTTACAGTAATTTGAATGTGTACATCAAGATGAACAGTGCAGAGTATTTATCGAATAACCCGTCATGTATGTATGTATGTATGTATGTATGTGTGCGTGTAGAGAGAGAAAATTAGACTAAATAGCAAATAGGTTTCATTTATTTCTATAAAAACTAAAAATAGTCGTAATAAAATACTTTTACTTTTTGACACTTGGCGAATTGAAAAGTTAATCAAATTTTGCTTGTACTAAGTTAAAACCTGTTCTTAAAAAAAAAAAAAAAGTTAACAAATGAAATAAAATATGAAAACAACCTCATATTTATAGATGAAGCACATGTTGGTCGTCCTTTTGTTTTTTGAAACAATTTTTTTTATTGAGACAGGAGGAGATATAAACACTTGTTTTTAACAAAAATAGAGCTAGAAAATTTATTGATTTCTCATTAATTGAACTCAAGTGAGGACACCTGGTTTGCTATATTCGCATGTTTTCTAATAAATATAGATATGAAAATACATGCATGGGCCCAAAACCAACATCTTTCCAAATTTTAAAAGAAAATAAATTTGATTAAATTTTATGAAATTCAAGCACCAAACTTACATTAACTGCGGGAACTAAAAATTTACATTTTTTTTTCATGGTTGACCAAATTAAAATGATAAACAAACTCTCCTTTTTAGATGAAACTCCATGTTCTTTGACATGGTCACCTTTGATTGAGAATTGGAGCATCTCTAACAATTACTTTTGGCGAGCTAGTAAGATTTTAAGCCAAATTAAGAATGACTTAAAAAAAATTATTTTAAAAAATAATTTCAAAAAAAATCTATCCAAAAAATAATAACTAAAATTGGCCTCGAACACATTATGCTTTGGCATCGCCAACATGAGACTGACGGGTACGGGTCTGTTATTTGTCTTGTCTGATTTTGGAAAACCCGACCGTCAAAACTGGATGCAAAAATAATAGCCGGAAGAAAAAAAGCTCTTAGTCTTCTTGTTTTTCCCCTGCCGCCTGTCGCCTCTCTCGCTGCTCCGCCTCGCCCTTCCCAACTGCGGGTCGGCCTCAAGTGTTGGTGCTCCGCCTGATTCTCCCTGCCGCTGCCGTTCTCATGGTACGAGATCATGGTTGTCCTCGCGTTTCAATTTTTTTTGTCCCTAATCCAAAAAATATCAAGAATCAATATTATCGTCTTCAACTCCTATGACCTTTTTAATACAGGTAAATACTCTTTGTGAATATAGATTGAATAAACCAGTAATAAATTTTTCTTTCCAAAATGATATGGTTGAATCTGATCGTTTTTGTACAATAGTTAAAAACATATCTTTGTACCATCTGAAATCAGAAAGGGTTGGGCATCATAAATTAGTAAGGAATATTTTTGAGGACCCTAACTCTTCTGCAGGGTTTCCTACAAAATGTGTTGCTATTGTAACGATGAGAAAACTAGTGGAATCATTTTTTTCTAGTAATTGTTCCTTGAGCATCTTCTACCTCTATTTCATGATTTAAAATAATTTGTTTGTCTTCTAAAGTTAATGAGTTATCCCACCAATATTTTAATTGATCAGTGAATCCGGTGACTATGTAAACTGTGGCATTTTGTTCTGGTAATCGGTTTGTTTTATAGGCATTTACTGCCATACCCATTTCCTGTAAAGTATTTAATATTTCATATTCGCTTTTTCCATCAATATTCCATTCGTAAACGGAAGTACCATCATAACTTGACTTGAATATTGCTCGTTCTTCATATTGAATATTTGGAGGGGTTGGCCTAGGATAATAATTTCTAGTTTTGCCTTTACACCAGTAATTTTTATATGTATTATTGTTATTTTGTCGATATTTTCTATGAATTCTATTAATTTCTAAATCTTGATCTGTTTCATGAATATCATTTTCTATTTGAGTTATTTGTTGAACTAATGAATTATTAGAGGCTGAATCATCTGCAGAGTCTTCTGCAGAGTCAGGTACTGGAGCATTTTAGTCTTCAATGATATTTATCTTTTATGTACTTGGAATGTCTTTATTAATTTTTTTCTAGAGCTTGAGTTATTTGTCCTAGCAGATTAAGTGGTTGAATTTTTTCTGCAAATTCAACTGGTATATTAGTCGGTTGAAAATGTGGTGCTGAATAGCTTTGTGGAAATTTAGGACTTTTCTCTTTGTGTACTCCTTTAATTTCTGTTGACAATGAATCAATTTATTGTACTATGGTATGTAACATTTGATTTGAATAATTATTCTGATGATATATTTTTTAATGTCTTCAATGTTGACGGGTTCATTATTATCTTTGCCTCGTTTAAAAGGTGAAGCAGTAATTTCTCCTTCATTAGTAGTAATTTTAATAAATTATAATGGGGGGTAGATAGAAGTTACTGTTTTACCATCTATTAACTGCCATTTTTTATATAAACTAGTTTGGACATTAATTCGGGATTGATCATATGGGTTTTGAATGCCTTGTTTATTAAATAATATTCTAACCATATTTCAAAATTAAAATTAATTTTATGTTTTTCCATATCAGTGATCCATTCTTTTATTAATATCTCGTGGTAAGTTCTATCAAACTGTGAGAACCAATTGAAATGTTTGGATTCTTCTCTAAAATCTTTCATTAATTCGAAGCTATTATTAATAAATGGTTTATCACTAGTAATGACATTAATCTCACTACTAAAGTCTCCTTTCATTTGTGATGATGTCGGAGAATAATTTTCTTGATCCATTTCTGGAAGAGGAGATTTATGAAATACTTTAATGGGTTGTTGGAATGAATAATCTAAACATGATTTTCTACTGGATTCAGGATACCTAAAGGAGGTTGAAGGTCTTTCTCTCAGCGAATTAAAACGTATTAATACCGTTCCATCATTTTCTTCAATAATATCAGAAATTTCTGTTCTTTCTATGTCTCTAGGAGTCTGAGGATTTTCTATCCTAAATTCCTCTGGAATTGTAATTTCGTTTCATTTTAATCTTCTGGGGACAAAGGTTTTTGAATGTTCGGCTTCAATTTAAAGTAAGACAGTTTCTTCTTATATAGAAGTATTTATCATTTTGAATTTAGGGTTCATGTTAGAGTTCATTAGTTTGAAATATATTTTATACATAACAGCTACTTGTTCAGTAAAATTTTCAAATTCGTCACCTTGTAAATGAATATATAAGATTAATGAATTTAAGAATAATAGATCTGTTAATGATACAGAGTAGTTAGGCATACAATTAAAATAGACTGGATCATTACATATATTTGTTTGAATCATAGACAAAATAGATGACTTGTATCTTTTTAGTCTTTTGTCTTTTAAGGCTGTATACACAGGAATGTTTACACCTATATGAACTAAAGGTTTAATGGCTACTTGTATTAGACCAAAATGTATGTAACAAAATTCTTTCTTTAGAAATTCTTGTAGTGCTAAGGTAGATAATAGTGGAATGGTTTGAAATTTATTCTGAATATTAAATGTTTCTTCGTGAACTTTAATTGCGTATGATGTTTTGAAGTTAAATGTTCCTATACTATAGATGTTGTCTATTTTTTCATTTGGAATTTTTCATTCTAAATAGTCTTCATGAATTATGTCTTCTCTACTTCTTATTATTTTTTTATTTGATCCTGAGGATGAATTGGAACCTAGAACCATGAATTGGAACCTAGAAACATCTGGTATGCTATATTTGAATATTTTCTAATAAATATAGATATGAAAATACATGCATGGGCCCAAAACCACAATCTTTCCAAATTTTAAAAGAAAATAAATTTGATTAAATTTTATGAAATTCAAGCACCAAACTTACATTAACTGCAGGGCCTAAAAATTTACATTTTTTTTTTCATGGTTGACCAAATTAAAATGATAAACAAAATCTCCTTTTTAAATGAAACTCCATGTTCTTTGACGTGGTCACCTTTGATTGAGAATTGGAGCATCTCTAACAATTACTTTTGGCGAGCTAGTAAGATTTTAAGACAAATTAAGTATGACTTAAAAAAATTATTTTAAAAAATAATTTCAAAAAAAATCTATCCAAAAAATAATTACTAAAATTGGCATCGAACACATTACGCTTTCGCATCGCCAACATGAGACTGACGGGTACGGGTCTGTTATTTGTCTTGTCTGATTTTGGAAAACCCGACCGTCAAAACTGGATGCAAAAATAATAGCCGGAAGAAAGAAGCTCTTAGTCTGCTTGTTTTTCCCCTGGCGCCTGTCGCCTCTCTGGCTGCTCCACCTCGCCCTTCCCAACTGCGGGTCGGCCTCAAGTGTTGGTGCTCCGCCTGATTCTCCCTGCCGTTGCCGTTCTCATGGTACGAGATCATGATTGTCCTCGCGTTTCAATTTTTTTTTGTCCCCAATCCAAAAATATATCAAGAAATATTCGGATATTTTCTTTTTTTTTTCTTTTTTTTTTTTCATCCTCAATTCACAGTAAATCATAGAGAGAGAGAGAGAGAGACGATTAAGGTGGGGCTGTGCAAGCTCTGATAGGGCTGTGCGATGCCGTTAATGGGGTCGTGCGAGCTCGGCAACTGCCCGCAGATGACGGTGATGCCGCCTCTCCTTCCTCTCAACAACCACCACCTCATCCTCCTCCACCTTCCCGCCGCCGCCATTTTCCATCGACGACAACATCCTCCCCAAATTCCTTCTCCTGATCACATTCCAACAATAAATTCCCAAAATCATAGCCAACAACTGTTGGTCCTGACAACCAATCAACAGATTAAGATCAACTGATCCAATTAGCCAGGTCAGTAAAATCAAGGAGGAGGTTTTCCGTTCAACCAAACGTTCCTTAATTATAAAACCACCTTTCAAATCCTTCCCTTAGATACCAATCTGACTAGTATTTAGTCAGTCTCGTATTAGTAATAAATTATTGTTGAATCATTTATCTTGCTGATTCCAACATGAATACCTTATTCAACATAATCTTTTTAATAAGAATGTTAGTTCAAAATACAGAAAATATATTAGAATTCAATAATTCCATAATCAATATTTATACAAAATAAATATTCATTAACAATAATTCGTACATAATTGAACGTTAGTATAAATGGACAAAGTAACAGAATAATAATCAGATTTTAGAGTGAGCTACGTGTAAAACGAATCTCCTTAAGACAATTACGTCCCCTATTACGATGCATACAGGATAATGGACGCTGGTCTCCCAAGAGACAACACTCCCTTCATGTGTTCTGTGCAACACTTTACAAAATCACGTATAGTCGAGTTAAGATTAATTTGTATCTTTCACTTAACAGAAATTTGAAATGGACCAAGAGACTACAAAAATTCTGAAGAGATTTTTTGCCTGAACATACCTTATATTCAGAGAGGAGAAGAAGAAAAATGAATTTTGAGTAGTTTTTTTTGTCATTCCTTTGGAGTAATATTAGATACGTAGCCTACTACTCATAATAGAGCAGTCCAATGATCATCACTAGGATTACTAGTGATCTACTCAATTTGCTTATGGCGAAGCAATTTCAGGTATAGTGTAATTCATTAAATACATTAGACTTTCGATGATTTGAGAATACTTCAACTGTCGATTTTTAGTTCATGTATTCTTGCGAAGGTGGATGTGCAGGAGAAAAAGATTTCTATTCCCTTTGATCTTATATTCTTTAAATCATTCTACCATCTTGTCCACGTAATGTGCCTGAGATAGACTAATTCATTTGGTGTGCTAGTAATTTTAATTTCTAAAATTACATCAGCAACACCCAGCTCTTTCTTATCAAAATTGTTGGATAACATTCTTTTAGTGGACTTAATAACTTCAATATTAGTCTCGAGTATCAACATGCCATCTATATAGAGGCATACAATGATGTATACATTTATAACTATTTTAGTGTAAACACACTTATCGCATTTGTTGATAGTGAATCTATCCTTGATCATGACACTATCGAACTTCTCGGGCCACTGTTTAGGAGCATATTTCAGCTTCTTTTCACATTTGTGCTTCTGGGATAGACGTAGCCTCCTTAAATATTTGAGGTTTATTTTTAACTGCATATGCTACGATGTTTGGACTGAATAATTTTGAGATTCTCGATCTCTTGCTCCTTCTCAGTTCAACTTTCGCATTAATTGCCGGTTCACTGGGTCCTTCATCTCTGAAGACTATTTCATATGTTCTTTTTCCAGAAGTCTTATCTTCTTTCCGTTTGTACAAAAAGACGTCTTCAAAAAATACATCATCTCTTGGTTTGATAATCAAGTTTATATGAATATTTGGTGTTTCTGATTTGTATATCAGAAAATTGTAGGCATTGTTATTCAAGAAATAACTTATGAAAATGCAGTCCATCATTTTACATTCCAACTTAATCTTCTTAGATAGTGGCGTTGGTACCTTTGCAAGACACCCCACATTTTGAGTTAACGGTAGGAAGGAGGCCTTTCATGCCACAACTCAAACGAAATAAGACCAAGTTTCATGTGGGTATCATGATTTGCGGTTAATAGGGCTTTCCCTCACAAGTTTTACTGTGATCTAGAACTTACAAGCTTGAAATTAACCATCTCTTTTAAAGTTCTTTTCTTTCTTTCAGCAATCTCATTCTGCTGAGAAGTGTATAGTGTTGTCGCTTGGTGGATTATATCAAAGTTAACACACAACTCACTGAATTTATTTGATTCATATTCTCTGCCTTGATCGGATTTTAAAATCTTTACGTTTTTTTGTTGAGTTGATTCTCAATCTTAGCTTTTTATGTTATAAACATATTTATTATTTCGACTGATCACAGTCTTACTATATATCATTTAGTGCTCAAGAAAATGACATACGACGAACTTCTTAATACTGGCATCCTCCATCTTCGGAATAAGAAGAGACGCAGACATCAGAGTCTAATTCGGCACTCTCAGTGCCCCATTGTTACTCTTTTGATTAGTATCAAACATTTTTTATAATTCAACCAGAGTAGAAGTTAGCAACTTCAATAAAATAATTATCTTTAAATCGTTAATTCTGACAACTCATCAAGATCCCCGATCTAATTGGCCATGTCAGTAAAAATCAAGGGGGAGATTTTTCGTTCGATAAACGTTTCTTAATTACAGAACAACCTTTCAATTCTCTTTCTTAGTTAACACCAATTAGACTAGTATTAGTCAGTCTTAATATATAATCAATATATTCAATAATATTTATAAAAATAAAATATTCCAGCATATCTCCTATAAAAAGAATGTTAGCTCAATTACACAGTATATGGAGTGAGGTACGCATATAACGAATTTCCTTAAGACAGTTACGTCCGCCGATACGGTGCTAATGGGTTATTGAATCTTGGTCTCCCAAGAGACAACACCCCTTCACGGTATTTGGATAGCACTACTGTAATGCCCCGATACCGTGTACGGAGATGTTACTATGACATACATATACATGGTGGAAATACCCTCACATACGTATGTTAAGCATCAGTACATACAGGAATCAGAGTACGAAAGCACAGAGGTAATATACATTCTAATAAAATATTACAAGTGCACTGTTATCACAGAGTATAATCTAATATTATATGAATATTACATCACCAGAGAGTATAAAAGTACGATTTACACAATAATTTACAAAGTATAAGAACTGGTAGAAGCTCACGAGCAGCAAAAGGGGAATCTCGAGAGCCGGTCAAGAGGGGGCTGGAAAAAAAGAGTTACGGCTGATCCAGTTGCTCTATAAGATAGACACAATCAACAGTGGGAGTGCCCACTATGTTCCAATCTCCAGAATTTAGACATACAGGTAAAGAAGTTGTCAGAAAATAACCCAATCAGTACATAAAATGAAGCCAAGCAGCGTGCATAAGTAAGCATATGTGTACCGAGAAGTGTATCGTGTACTCAAGTCATGGATGTAAGTAATAAATAATAAACATAAATGGTAAATAGGGATCAGTATAAAACCAGAAAGCAAGTCAAGTGATTACATACAATAACACATGTATAATGTCTTACAAAAGATAGGTCATGAATATATAATTAATAATAATAATAATCAGTATCGTCTGTTATTTTAGTCATTCCCTATCAATGATCCATACCAATGGCTATCCACACCAGAGTTCCTACTCTAACAGGACTCATTCGAATAACGATACCTGGTATCATCACCCGAACGATGGAGTGATCAAATAACATACATTCTTGATAGTTATCATTGTATATAGGAGTAGGTAGGTGTAGTCCAATAGCAAGAATAACATGAATAATTATTGTAACACAGAAATAATATACAAGTGGCGGGCATGATAACTTAATCATACATACAATAATAACAATCAGTGTCGCCTGTTATTTTAATCATTTTCTTTCAGTATCTCATACCACTGCTAGTTCATACTGGAGTCCGCAAATCAGTATAACTCATCCGAGCTTTGACATGCGGATACCATTATCCGAACAAGGAAATGACTCAATAACACCTGCTCTTGATATTATTATTGTTTGGTAAATTAAGTTATATCGTGTACCAGGTGATGCATCGAGAACATTGCTCATGCAGGTATCACAATAAATAATGTAACATGAGATCAGTCTCAAGTTCCAGTGAATATAATTAGGTTATTATATTATTATTAAGACTCGTCCGACCCGTATGTCTAGGTATGTGTCCCAGCACACATATATTCACATATGGGTAAGATGAGTTTGATTATTAAAAACTGACGGGGAGATCAACGAACTGTATTTACAATGGGCCCGTACATACTTGGGACAACAACCTATGGTGTTCTGGAACTGAGTTGGAACCCTACCACTAGGCAAATTGGTGGGACATATTTATATGCCCTGAACAAGAATGGATGCGCACTATGTAGCCATTGTAAGCACGAACAAGATCTTCATCAGTTTGCCCGAGCTGGGTATAAGTTGTCCAATTATTATAGATTTTTTTAGATTTTGTCCATAATGATCGATTTATGGGGATTAACAGGATTATAATAATGAGTACAAGATACATGAGTATTGGAGTACAGGATTTCTGTATATATAACATGATAACGGGTGTCAAGTCTTCACAAAGGTGATAATCATGAATCAGGTAATTAACATGTCGGGTGATTAACAGGTCAGGTGCCAGGATATCGGGTGACGTATACAGCACAACATCACCACATTGTGTGACAGACACAATTACCAGGTCATGCAATATATGACAAGAAAATAATATAATTAAATATTTCAAGCACTTCACAACCAATATAAATAATAATAGCTATTAAATAACCAAGCGAGCTAAGCAAGACTGGAGTAAAGCTAGCGTACAACACTAAATTCTAACACGCTCAGTGTGGCTAACGCTTGCGATGCAGCTAAACGTACATGGTGAAGCGAGCGTATGAATGCTATGCAACACACGTGGTGAAGCTATGCTCACGGCGTGACTACGCTCAGACGGAGTTAGCGGTAAAGCGCTGAGCACTAGGCTCACCTGCCAGACGGAGCATGTAAAAACTCCGACGGTTTAAGTTCGAAGATTTTAGAGAGAAGTCTGAAGGCTGTAGTCAAACCCAGAGGGTTTAAGTCCGAAAACTGTAATATAGCCCGAAGGCTGGAGAGAGTGCACTAGAATAGATACACACACGCACACGATTACAAACATTTGTTCACATAGATACATGCATAGCCCACACAGATATAAGTACCACCTACACAATTATAAACGTCGACACAATAACAATTATCGTCTATACAAATACAACATTAATTACACAAAACAAGCATCGCCCAAACACACAAATATAGCTACTCGCATATACAGTCGCAAGTTCACATAAAAGTACTCTCCTAACAAACATCTGCAATAAGGTGGCAGACACCGGGGAACGTCGAGGGCGTTAACGCATGAAGTGCGTGAAGAGGGGAAATATTTAGAGAGAGAAAGAGACTTAGAGGGAATGCGACTTAAAGAGAAGAGAGAGAAACCGAGAAGAGAGAGCTTAAGGGAGGGGTGAGAGAGAGGACTAGAGAGAAGAGAGGGAGAGAAAACAGAAAGAGAGGGAAAGAGTAAGAGAGAGTTAGCAGAGAGAGGGAAAGAGAGAAAGAGAGGTTATGCAAGCTGGCCAGCTGGGCCAGGGGAAATGGGGCGGCGTCGACGGCTTGGGTGGCCGTTAGTTGTGGCGCGAGGCCAGAGAGCAGGAGGGGTGTTGCAGATGGTGGTTGGGGGTGGAGTGGATAGTGGTGGGAGTGATGAAGGAGGTGGAATGATGGTTGTTATGGGTCGTGATTGGAGGAGATGGTGGGGGTGTAAAATCACTTAGAGGGGGGGTGAATAAGTGATGGCTAATCTAATGGTCACTTAATGCGGAATTAAAAACTATTATGACCTAAACTAAACTTCTTACACTAAACACCAAGTTTAACACAAGAGTGTTGCTGAATTCCCCGTGAAGGGCTCTGGACAAACTCCTCAAGATTCCTCTAAATAAGAGTTGAGGTGCCGCGTTGGCTCTCTTGGTTGAATACAAGTGTTAGCAAACAATCCCAAGCATATATATCAATTAAGCACAAATGTATATCATGCATATAAAGATAAAGACAAGATAAGTATGCAAGATATAAACAAGTAAGGGAGAGAGAGAAAGAGCAATCGCAAACACAAGGGATTTGTTTCGAGGTTCGAGCACCCTTGCTCTACATCCCCGCCTTTGACACATGAAGGATTTTCACTATAATCGATCCCCCGGATCACTCCTCGGTGCCGCAACACCTACAAGCCGAGTTCACACTTGAACTCCTTGGACTCTCTAGCCCGTACACACCGCAAGCCCACAAGCTCGCCGAGGCCGCATCTCAAACAACAAGTTCGCACCCGAACTCGAAACAACGCGGACACACGTCCGCCTCCTCAAAGTAACAAAGATGAACTTTGGTGATCACAACTCTTGATCACCTAAAATCCTCTCACAACAAAGATCCCTATAGGATAGGTATAGCAATGGATAGCTCAAGTGTTGTGTGAGAAAACAAGGAAAGAGATGGTGGAGGAAAACTCAAGAAAATCTCTTTTAAACACTCTTGATAAAAACTCTCCTTTTGATTAAAAATATTTGCTCTAAAACAAGTGGAGAAAACCTCTTAAAAGAGTTGGGAAAACTGATGAAAAATCCACTTGAAAATCTTCAAGAAAACAGCCCCCAAATGGCCCAATTTATAGGGCTCCAAAAACTAACCGTTGGAGGCCTGACAGAACTGTCGGTCGACCGCCCGGTCGACCGGCAACGGTCAGAAATCCGACCGTTGGGGCTGCGGTCGACCGGTCGGTCGACCGAGGCCAGGATACAGAGAGCACAACTCTCTGTCCGGTCGACCGGTCGGTCGACTGGGGCTTTTCCGGAGAGCAGAGCTCTCTGGACGGTCGACCGGGTCGGTCGACCGGCCCTCCTGCCAGAACTGGCGTGCACGTCTGTGCACGCCGGTCGACTGCTCGGTCGACCGCCTTCAGGCTTCGGTCGACCGGCTGAAACCAAGTAGCACAGTCAAGGGGATTTAAAACTTGATCTTTTTGAATGAAATAAAATCCCATAAAATCACAAAAAATCTACAAAAATAGTTTTACCAATATACTTTGATAAACAAACATGCTTGCACAAAATCAAGGCATGTTACAAATGATTTGGACTATTTTTGTAACTTGGAAATATTGGCTCAAAACTAAAATAGTATTTTCCAAAACTTATTTTTTTTCAAAACTTCACCAAATATAAAAACAAGATATTTAAACTCTTTTAAAGCATAGAGTGTATGGATATGATCCACTACACATACATGGTGAAATATCTATGTCTTTGACATTAAGGTCTAAACATGGTTTTGGTTAAAACATATATACTACAATACCAAAAACCAAACTGATATTTTTCCAAATGAAAATTGTTTTCTAAAATGAAATCTCTTTTATGAAAACATAACTAAATCAAGTGTGTGTATATGGTATACTTGAGCAATCCACCAACTATTATATCCTTTACATTTTAACTAAAAACAAAATCTTCTAAAAATAAACCTAGACCCAAGTCTTCATCTTCTTGAAGTCTTCACTGAAGCCTTCTTGACTTGGTCCAAACACCGTGCAAGCTCCAAAACTTGACTTTAAATCCTTTGTTGAAGCTATGCACCTACTAAGATCTTGATCATAAATCTGTCACTAATTAAACACAAGATCATTAGTACTATATCTACATGAGTTGATCATCATCAAACTAGAGTAATGGGCCTTTGGGCCAACAGGGGGTTGTGTGGTGTTGATGGTGGTGACTGGCGATGTGAAGAGCGGGAGAAGATGGTGGGACTTAGGTGATGATGGAAGAGGTGGTGGAGGAATTGGGAAGGAGAAGATCGGGAAGGAGAGCGAAAAAGGAAGGTGGAGTTAGAGAGAGGATGGGGGAGAGGGAGTTTGGTCGGCTGTGGAGGCTTGGCCGGAGGGGAGAGGGGGGGCTGGGGGTAAGGGGTGGCCGCCACGGGGGTTCGCTGGAGCTGGGGCCGGCAAAGGGCCAGGGATGCTTGGTAGGAGAGAAGGAGAGTGGAGAAATATTAGAGAGAGTGAGGTTTTGAAAGAGAGAAGCTGATGAGAGAGAGTGAGAGGGGGATCTGTTTTGGGGGAGGGGGGAGGAAGAGAATCAGAGAGTTCTGTAGAAGGGACAAGAAGGAAAAAGAAGAAAGTGGAAGAAAAGAAAAGATAAGGAAAAAGAAAAGGAAAAGGAAAAAGCAAAAGAAGAAGAAAAAGGAAAAGAAAAAATAAGAAAAAATAATATAAAATAAATAAAGATAATGGGTCAGGTTTTGGGCTCAGGTTGGGCTCAGAGTCCCCAAAACACTGGTCCGATACAAAAAAAATAAAAATAAATACAGAAAAAATAAAATAATACGAGTGAAAAATCGAGACACGTAACTGGGTACGTATTCTGAGAACAGGATGTTACAACTACCAAATAGACCATACGGTTGAACCATAATCGCTACTTTCACTAATTGGAAATAGACAAAAACCTTGGACCAAGTCAAATTTCAGAGAGAATATTTGTCTTCATTATAAGTGAAATATTCAGAGGAGAGAATAGAGGGAAGTCAGAATTTATATCTGAATATCTCTCAGATAACCGTCACAACTGTTCTGACAGATGGAATTGCTCAAAACGATTTTTATTTGAATCGTTATGTCTGTTGGAGTTAACCGCCCGTTCTAGAAACGATGGGACATGCACGAGATAGGGTCGGGTTTCTTGCCCGCATCCGCATGACCCAGTTTTGGGTTCTCGCGTTCGTATCCGCATGACCCTGTCTAAAAGGAACCATACCCACACCCACGCAATCGAGTGCGGCCCAGTCCAAAAAGAACTGGGCCTACGTTCGTGCTTGGCTCCGGCGCCAGGGATGGTGGCGCGCGCGCACGTGGGCATGGTTTTTTCTCAAATGCGTGCGAAAACTTCAAGTACCCAAAGGACACGCCTTTAGTTCCCATCTTTTTATATTTAAACCCCTCAATTTTTCACCATATCCAATGTGGGACTAAAGAATTTCTATTTCTTTTGGTTCCCTTTAGCTATTGAATTATGCCAACTTCTGACTTGAATATCTTATTCATTCAGAAATGGAATTGAACATGTGAATATACCACTTCATCCCCAATGGAAGGAGAACACACTATAACCATCATTCAGGTGATTCTAACAACGGATCATTTCTAAATTCAGCTCAAAGATTCACTCGAAATTTCTCATTTCCCAACAACAACTCCAAACTACAACCAAGGAGGTCTTGTGGGAAAACCACCAGCTCTAATGCCATGGCTTTTGTTTTGATGATGTTGAGAAGAAGAAAGACAGAATGAGAGAGGAGAGAGCAGAAGTTGCAAGAGAGAAGCAACAATTTTTCCTCCCTCTTTTGTTTTAGGCTGCGTCCGGATTGGCGAAGTTGGACGCAAATTATAGTTATTTTTAAGTTCGAATATGTCAAATTCAGATTTAAAAATAACTGTCCCACGGCTACGAGAGCCACACAGACAAAATGAGATTGCTGAGCATCGATATGGCGTTGATGTACTGTCAAAGGTCGATTTTAATAATTATATTCTGGAGAAGTTTTTTCTTGAAATTATTTTTTAATAAGATTTAAAAAGAAAAAACCAATTAAGTAACCAATAATAAAAGGATATGTTTTGTTAAAATAAATTTAGATTCAAAGACTTTTCACTGAAAAAGAAATATAAAAAGAATAAAAGGTATTTTTGTAGTATTTCATTTTTTAAATGGATTTCATTGCGCTGAAGCATCTTGTACACTGTTACAAAGGTTTTAGTATGAAAGCTGTCATTCTACAATGATTCAATTAAATACACAAAGATTGGCTTGAGATGTCTGAGTACCGACTTATACGGTGACTAGTTGTATAAAACTCTGCCTCCTCAGTTAGCTGAGGAGCTTTGTATCATGTCTGTGAGTACAATTGTTTTATTTAATTAAAGTTATGACTTTTATTAAAAAATACGAATATATATTACTATGCGCTTATATTTAACTACTCAAATCATGGTGCAAAAAGGCTAATTATAGGGTTATTCTTCAAAAGTCTTTAAATTTTTATTGAGACACTTCTTTCTACAAGAAGGATGTTTGGAGTTTGAAAGTGGGATGGAAAAACATGTAAGAAAAAATCGCTCTCATCAGCTCGGGGCGAGCCATTTCGGCACAGCCATGTCTATGTCAATTTTCAAATTAGTTTGAAAAGAGGTCAATTTTGAAATTATTTATCTGAGGTTTTTTTAATGAAAAATAGCCCCTCCTCAAATTCCTTCCTTCTTTTGTTGTTAGAGAGAGAGTGTGGAGAGAGAGATTGATCTCTTCCATTTGTTGGATCATTGTTGTTTTTGTTTGAGAGAGAGAGAGAGAGAGAGAGAGAGGAACCCTGAGATTGCGGTGAAATGAGGTCGGAGGCGCGGCTGGATTCGACGGTGTTCCAGCTGGCGCCCACTCGAACCCTGTGAGGTTTCGAGTCTCGAGATCTATCTCTTTTTGTGTTGTTTCTCCAATTTGATGGGTTAGGGCTGCTGGGAGCTTGATCTAGGGATTTGAGAACGATTAGATTGCAGGTTTAAGTGAAGTGTATGTAAAGCATATTGGAGATCGCAGAGACAGTTGTCGATGCACATGTGGACTTCAGGCTCATCGAGCTCCTTTCGCACTGAAACTTCCACTTCAGCCATCGGGCGACGAGTTGCGTCAAACGGTTCTCCCTTCGTCTGCTTTGTTGCAAGGAGCTCCGAATAGGAAACGCTTCGAGAGACTGAAGAAAAGCGCTTATGAAAGGCCTCGACCATTTCCTGCCATGAATGTACCGAGTTGGGAGGAAGCCTCCCATACCAACTAAAGGCTACGTCAGACAACGACTCTTCACTTTGACGGCGGAAATCATTTGAGATTTTGGTTGGGTTATCATTAAATTTGTTGCTTTTTGCAATTTTAGTTCAGCTTTCAGTAGATTTTAGATGTGTTTCAGTGTTTGGCTGGTCAGTTGTCATTCTTTTATGAGAAAGGCTTCTCATTTTTATTTCCATTTTGATGGAAATCATAGTGCTAGTGGTTGGCTTGTTAATATTTTTTGAGTAATAAGTAAAATTTAGATCTTTTCAACGAACCATTCAAATTGATTGAGATCAGTCATCCAGAATAAAATTTAGATCTTTATCAATATAGTTGTTGCTTTTCAAATTTGTTTCATATTATTTGCAATGTTTGTGGCAATGATCTTTTTCAACGAAGCATTCAAATTGATTGAGATCAGTCATCCGGAATAAAATTTAGATCTTTATCAATAGAGTTGTTGCTTTTCGAATTTGTTGCATATTATTCGCAATGTTTGTGGCATTTTGCTACCTTGGCATTAGTGATTGCTGTAAAATCGGTCATCTTAATGTTGTGATTGACCATTGCCCTTTTTAGGTCTGAGTTGGTGATCACAGCCAATGGGAAGACAGAGAAGATTGCGTCTGGGTTATTGAATCCTTTCTTGCACAGCTCAAGACTGCCTAAGATCAGATTGCAAAAGGAGTTTATTCTATCATGCTCGAACCAGACCTAGCACCTGATGCTTACTGGTTCACTAAGGGTACTGTTGACAGGTCAGTAATCTTCTTAATGCATTTTCAATAACCCAAATTTAATTTTCCTTGTCGTCCTTGAATGTTTATACCCACAGTATCAACACCATGCATACTCTTTTATTTTATTGCATTGCATTGATTATATTATTGATTATATTCTAGCAATTGATATCCAAATATATTAGGTTTGTTTGCTTTGTGAGCACGCCAGAAATTCTGGAACGAGTTACTACCATAGAGTCTGAAATCATGCAGACTGAGGATGCAATTACCATTCAAGGCAATGAAATTCTTGGTTTGAGCACTGTAAGCTCTTGCACTCTTTAATTTTGGTTAATGTACAAATTCACAAAGGAATGATTTGGCTTTTGCTACTTGCTGGTTGAAAGACCATCAAACAAAACCCATGGGACTCATTGAAGGTACATGATTTGAGCATACTTTTTTTAGTTTTCATTCTCATTTTGTCTTCATTAATAGTACAATAGTGGGTTTTCAGCTGTTTTTTTGTCCCATGTGTCCATGACTTCATCTACATTAAATCTCTTGTATATGGGAACAATATTTTGATGGGCTGTCATACATAGGTGAATGGATTCTAGCCATTTATATTTTTATCCAAATATCTAGGAGTTTTTGGTGGACTGGTTAAACCTTTGCGGGAGTAGTTTTGCCATTATTTATTCTCACTCACTGCATCATCTAGCAAGGATTATCTCACAAAACAAAAACAAAAACAAAAATGTATAAAGTATATTTACATCTGTATTCCCAAGTGTCTAATTAACTCTGGCCTTCAGATTATTGAATTTATTCTAGATGTATTAAGTTGCTGAGATGATTGTGCCTCATGGTAGGTAGCAAGCCCGTGTTTGATGCTGATGCAGAAAAGGCTATAGTTCTTTATAAGGTATGCATGCTTAGATATCAGTTATACAAGGATGATGTTTACGAGATTGTTTGAATTTTATTTCTCTTGATTATTGGCAGCCTGCGTCACAATCAGATCCACTGGATGCAAACAGATCCACTGCACAGGAGGAGAATTCAAAGCATGTAGAAGTTAAATGCATCCTAACTTTTTTGTCTATTAATGCCTGGTACACATTTCAGAATACATTTCAGAATAGATTATTATATCTTCTACTTCCATATGATATGTGAATGTAGAATTTGAGATGACACGGTTAGGAGCATAAGCAGTTCTTTAATGTAAATATTTCATTAGATGGTAACAAGCTTTATATTCTTGGTTTAGTAAACTAACTATATTGGATTATGTATTGATCAGATGTACATATTGATACTCTGCCCTATTTACCATTTTTCTGGCGGCGATTAAGAGAAGCTAAAGCACTCAAATGTGCATGCACGTGCACACAAACACACAAAAATCCTATGGACTTCCTATAATGTTTATTCTAATATAATCTCAATATATTGCATGCTCTTAAGATATTTATGAGCATTCCATTGCATAGAGCTGTTAATGTATAATAATTTCTTCCATGCAGAGTTGAACTATTGAGAGTGCTTGAGACCGGCAAGATTGTGTTGCAGAAAGAACAGGGCATGGCATTTGCACATGCTACTGCTGCTGGTTTTGACATGGATCACATGACACATTTGATAATGTTTGCCGAGTGTTTTGGCGCCTCACGCTTGAAGTAAACTGCATGTCTTTGACAGTGAGATGTTTGTAGGTTGTTTTAGGGAAGTTGGTTCACCTTGTTCTGCATAGTCAGGCAGTTGTTCTTTTGAAGTAGGGAAGGGAAGCTATAAATAATGTAGTTTGGTTGGGTCATTGTAATGTAACCTTCGAATGCATGCATTAGCATCTGAATTGTTTGCAAAGTTCACAAAAGCTTTAAAAAGGAGCATTTCTTTTGTGAAGTTTTGATAGAATAAAAAACAGCTGTCACATAACAAATGAAGATAACCCTGCAACAGTGAATAACTGAAATTACACACGGTCGTGTGATGTCTTTCCCAATGTAACTTTCTCCTTAACTTCAATTTTACCTTTTTGCTATGAGACAGGGAAGCATGCTTAAGGTTTATGGAATTATGGAAGGTGTAATAACCCCTACTTGATAATACTGTATTTCCATTTTTCTAAAGTATTTGTTTTGATTTACTAATTATTTTATTAACTTAATAAAATACTTCTTCTCATGATTATTAATATATTAAATATGAAAATTATTTCAAGTCTGTATTAATATGTAGTCCCTGGTTATTATCATTGTTGGCGTATTATTATTATCATCACTATCATTATTATTGTTATTGTTATTATAATTAATATTAATATGCTATTGGTGCTATTCTTTTTCCTTTTCATTTTTCCCTAGCCCATTAGCCCATCCTACCAAGTCATACTTTGAATCTCTATCATTTTTATTTTTGTCTTGATCCGAATATTATAAAGCCCACAGGAGCCCAACCCATCAAGTCATTTTCATCATTCCTTCTCATCTTTTTCTTTTGTTTGTTAAGCCTAGCAAACAGCCCAGGCCTAAACCATATACCCAATACCCTTTTTCCAATTTGGGTCCCATCCATTAACCCAAACCCAATACAACTTATATAAATAATCCTATCTTCTAACCCTAACCTAAACAAATCCCTAACCTCCATCTTAATTCCTCCAATCACCAAATCAGCCGCACCTCTCCCAGATCCGCAGCGCCCCCTTCCTGCTCGCTGGCGCCAGAGTAAACCAGGCCGGCGTCCTCCCTGCGCGGCAGCAGCCCGGCGACGACAGCACCCCGGATCCGGCGCCTCCTCCCCTAGCCGGACCACCTCCGGCGAGATCCAGCCACCAGCTGCCGCACCTCCCAACAGCCGGCCATCACCAGATCACCGCCCCTCCATCTGGCCGGACCACCCTCCAGCGCGCCCTCTCCGCAACTGCAGACCAACGCCAGGCCAAGCACAGCCGCCTCCCGTGAGCATGGATTTTCATCCAACCATGCAGACTCTTCTTTTGTTGGTACGATTGTGGGTGACATTGGACTATGGGATGTTGGCACTATTCTGATCACATATCCAAGAGAACTAGACCCATTGGTACTTCTGATGAGCCCTCTTGCTGCCATGGCCGCAAGCTTCCCATTGGCCAGGTCCCTCATACTCTCAAATTCCCTTCCTTCATTTTATTTATAAGTATTAATGTATGTATATATATATTTTAGTTTATAGGTAGATTAATTGTTATGTTGAAGTGAATGTGTGAGTATTAATTCATGGGAGAGTTTTTATATTTATGTGCTATAATTTAATTAGTGTGTGTTTTGTTTCATGTGCGGCGAAAACCTTGCTCCGAGCTACTTTCGGGCTCTCCGCGGGATGTCGTCGATCGCCGTCGGCGAGTGCGAGCGCACCCCACGCCCTTCGCGGCAAGTTGCTCTATCCAACGACACTCTCCGCGGCCCCGTACGCCTCCGTCGGAGCCTCCATCGGTACGCCGCAAGATGCCCCGAGGTTAGCTTTATATTCTTGTATAATGGCATTTGTGTAATTATTGGGAAGTTCTTATTAATGTGTGTGTTGTGTGTGTGTGCGTGAGTGTCTTTGCATGATTGGATGCATGCATGTCTATGTATGATGGGTATGGATGCATAAATGAGAATTAATTAATGTATAAGTATATTTATTAATTTAGATATATGCATGAATTTATTCTTTAATCATTTATGTGTATATTTAGTGATTAATAAATGGGACTTAATTAAATTGGATATGTATGCATGATTTATATGCATGGGTTTCTATTTATTTGTGTAGATGGGTATGTCATTTAATTAAGTGTATGTACTTATAATAATATGTGTTGGTATTTATTTAAGTGTGCATGCATGCATGTATGTATGTATATGCTTGTATATGTACGTGTAGGGGTATACGCGTATGTATCCGTATGCACGTGTGGGTATTTAGCGTGCATCTATATTTATTTGTATATATTGGTTGCGTGCTACAGCATCTTGGATTTGTTTGGTGAGATCCGGACCAGCAGCCTAGGAAGGAGAGCAGCGCACAGCAGATCCAGAACCAGACCAGCAGCGCAGGCAGCGGGCGAGCGGCGATTCCAGGCCCTTCCGGCGAGCGCGAGACCTCCAGATTGCAGCCAGGTCTTCCCCAGGACCCTGGCTACCGTCCTATGCAGTCCGACAGCGAAGAGCGGCGCCACGACGACCGTAACGGCGACTCGCCCGGCAACGGCCAGATTTCCCGAGTGAGTGTTTACTCCTTTCGGTTCCGTTTCTTTATATGTAATTGATTATATTTTGATTTAATTGTGTACATAGAATAATGTGGACATCGTGTATGTTGATATGTGCAAGAGAGGTTACATATACATATTTTATTGTGTGGGAGATTAGGTTTCAGTGTACCTCTGATTCGGATTGACAGAGCTTGGTTAGTCGACTTGCCTATGTTATTAGTCGACTAACACCTCTATTAGTCGACTAACCCCAGTCCCTAGTCGACTAGTATAGCTTCCAGAATAAGTGCTGAGTCTCTGTATTTCTCTGCTGGTCGACTTGGACACCTTTATAGTCGACTAGCAGTTGGATTAGTCGACCTATCCACTTGACCTAGTCGACTAAGGTTGGCCTGTCAGCTTGGTGTAGCCCCTTATTTGGATGTAGACATTAACCTTGGGTTATGTGATGGATATGGATGGATTGTATGTGACCTCAAGAGATAGATATTGGTGATAATGACTTGATCATGATAGATCTTAGATGCATGTACATGATATATTGTCGAGTGTTGGGATACGATTGATCTTAATAGAAGAGGGTATTGTGGAGTCTTATGGATCAGAGTTGTCTGTTAAAGTGAGACGATTAGTACTGGATATTGTGATATGATGGAACAACAATTATTATATCAGACTACTAGACGAGTAATGGAGCTAGATGATTATAGAACTATTGGGATTATGAATTGGTTGTGATGACTTGGATCTATAGTTGAATATATGAGAACTATCAGATGATATGTCGTTGATGTTAAATATCAGTAGTAGCCATTCTATGTTGCAGCTATTTGAGGACATGTTAGATATGATCTTACTTTATCAAAGGATTAGAGATCTTGATGATTGGATGATATATGGACTATTTCAGAGTTGGACTGAGATTTGGACTGGACTTGAGTTATAGAGGACAGTTGATATATTTTATGTAAAGGACCTCTTGACTTGATATTCTCTCATTGATAACAACTTAAGTGATGATTCATTCAGATATTGATGTGGACTTGTTATGATGTTAGAGACTGGATTACTGTAGTTGATAGAGATCGGGTTATTATGATGGTGATCTATTCGATGTCAATGATCTTGTACTTCAGAGCTCATATGAGTTGGTAGAGATGTATATCGGCTATTGTTATATGCAGTACAGGCATATGAGATATCCATCAGTTCTAGATGAGACTGGCTATTGAGTATTATCTACTGTTATTGTATACATTCATTGTTATTGAAAGTTACTGGGAAAATATTGTTGGACCTAACACTTTCATTGTTCTATTGTTCTACCGTTTACACGGTATTATTGTTCACATTGTTATTGTCACATTGATATTGTTATTGTCACCGTATCGTCCCAGTAATCGAAATGACATGGATATTGATTGTTATAAATAATAATGTAAATAGACAACTTACACTGGGATTGGGGAAATTGATGGAGGAGACAGCGTCTGTATTTGGGTGGACCTAGGATACAGGTTGCGCAGCCGAGATACGGTTCCACTGCAGGGTTTCGGGGGATGACTGACATCCCGTATTGTTTATATTGTCATTATATTGACACATTGTTATTGTTATTGTTATTGACTACCTAGCGGTAGGACCTGGTTCAGCGCCAGGTGATTGGGCCGTGGTTCCGGGTATGTACGGAACCCACCTAAAGCATGGACAATGTCTCCAACCAATCAGTTTCAATAACTCAGGACTCCGGTTGACACGAGTAGTAGGCGTAGTATGGGATGCGTCTATTACAGGTGGCAATTGGTGTTCGCTGACATAATAAATGAAAATAAACTGTTAATGTATTGTAACTGACCACAATCATCTGACTGTACTTTATATCACTGTGATAGACATATAACTATAACCATGATCGGATTGTAAAACAACTAGTGACATGTTAGGTTACACACCATAACGTTAGTTGTTGTTTACAGTTATGTTAGTTGCCTTGTTCGACATACATGTTATTCAGTGTTTATCATGTTATTTAGTGCTGTCAGTTATCTGTTATTACTATTTATGCACATTGTTCTTCTGCACGAGCTGTTTCCCCTTTACACACACACTCATTATGGTCGCGTTCTGACGACCCTGGGTTTGCACGTCCAGCTATTGGACGGTTGTTCTAATGTGCAGGTTTTCGATGAGACGGTTTGCCTTGCGAGGAGCTTGGGCCCTCTCCCTTTAATTCTGGTATACTTGCATTTTATTCTTGTTATGATCTTTGATTCCTGTATGTCACCTTTGACTTCTATTCAGCTGTCATTTTCTTCCTGTTATTCATTGCTATCATGTGTAGTCTTATATGTATTATTGCAGTGACCCTTGATTATTATAGTTCTGATTCATAGCTTGTTCAGGTTACAATTTAGGCTTAGCGTATATACGTGGGGTATTTTCCTCACGTATATGCGTCGCCATAACGCCTCCGTATCTTTAGGATCGGGGCGTTACAGAAGGTAAAACATGAAACTCGACAATGGATTGAAGTTGAAGCTGCAGAAGCAATGCCTACCTGCTCTGGGTTTCTCCGTTTAACTGTTCAGGCATTGTACTTGCTGGGGATGCAACGAAATAGGAAGAATTTGGGGAAGCATCACGTGCATCAGACCGCAATGGAAATGATGCGACCACAGAGCATAGTAGTGGTAAGTAAATTCTGATGCAATGGTACTTGGAAATTTGGCTGCTATACAAATCACTTGATTTGGTTTGGTTGAGTTGATAATCTGTGTATTTTTTTAATCTGATGTTAAAAGAACTTTTTCTTTCCTTTTTTCTGTTAAGAAAAATGCAGATGTCATTTAAATAAAGAAAGAAGTTGGATCTCTCTAGGTTTTTGACCTCTTCTAAGTCATCTTTCATTTATTTCTTGTATATTATAAAATACAGCTTCTAACTCAAGCATGGTAAAATTAACCTTACCGTCTGAGCTATTGACTTTTTTATTACTATTACTATTATTGTCAATATTATTAAATAAATTTGTTGTTAACTTCTTGTTATTATTATTAAGTTTGAAACTGACAATTGTTTCTCAAGAAGTCTAGCTCTCTTTTGTTTTGTTCATGTCATGAGAAGGCTTTTTGTGATGAAATTTGCTTTCTGCATTGAGTTTTCTCATCTTTTAGAATTTTAGTAGTAGTCCTGAAATTTCAAGAAGATCTCTGAAGAAATGTACACACCCAGACACTCGTACTAGATGCATGCGAATTGCTGTGGATAATTCCTGCTGTCTTCCGAAATCTATTTCCTATCATCTTTTTTACGAGAAATTTGAACATGAGAAATAATTACCTCTATTATTTGTTTAATATTACCAGATAAAAGGCTTCCTTCAGATCCTCTGGTGCCACCAGGCCGACATGAGTATTTCCAAGGTCAATTTCAACAGCCCACATTTCCACCATGGGCTATGCATCCTCCACTAGGTCCACCTGTATTTCAACCATATCCCATGCAAGGCATGCCATGCTATCAAAATTATCCAGGAAGTGGTCTGCTTTACCAGCCCGCTTATCCTCCTTCAGAGGATCCTAGGGTCAATGCCCCATCAAAGATTAGGGGGGCGAAGACATTCCATGAACATTAAGGATAATGATGCAGATTCAGAAAACTGGGAAGACGATGCGGATCAAAGTTTTTCAGAGACTCTGTTAGAAGGATCTCATGGTCGTAAATCACGTAAGAACATAAATTATGTCACATCAAAGAAAAATTATCAGTTAGGTGGTGAATCGCAATCAAATTCTGAGGCTGAAACTGAAGAATGAAACTGAAGATGAAACTGAGGATTCTAATTCTGATAATGTGGAAAGGAAGCATAAGAAATCTTCTAGGTCATCAGAGAAGAATGATGGTTGTTAAAAAAAAAAAAAAATCTCCAGAAACATCAAATGCATATGACGGGGATGAGATGGTTCATGGTAATGATGCAGATTCTGGAAACTAGCAAGCATTTCAAAATTTCTTATTGAGAGCTGAAGAAAAGATGACAAGTAATGCTTACGGAGACATGTTTGCTGGTGAGGAGGAGCCTCCAATAGAAAGAAGGCAGAATTTGAATGAAGCTGAACCTATCCTTACTCCTGAGAGAGATTCTGGTTATGCTTATGAAGAAAGGATCAAGGAATTTGATTCTGTCAATGGTAAGGGAAGTCGAAGAAGGAAGGTGGCTTCAAGTGATGAACTGCTAGCTTCAAGTGAAGGAAGGGGTTTGAGGGAAAGCCATCTAGATGCTCAATTCATAGAAATAGATAGTAGGGGTTGAGGATACTGAAGGGGGAGTACTGATGATTTCATGATTTATGGACATGAAAATCAAATTAACAGTAGGAGTTCTTTAGACCTCCCTTGCTGAAGATGGGCATGAGCATCCTGGCAATTTGGAGAAGAAATCATATGTTGCAACTGACGAGTCCTTCATAGTTTCCTTCAGGTCAGGCTCAGAAGACCAACTTGAAACGAACAACAGAACTACTATTGACATGGATTTGGAGCGCTACACATCTTCAGAGAAAAGAGGATTACTATAATGCCAATGACCAGCTTAGCTATGAAACAGATGATCTCACCATGATGCCTGAGTGTGTATTTGAGAGTGAATATATTGGTTTTGACCCAGCTATAGATTATGATATGGAGATACTCATTGAAGTTTCTATCATGCAAGAAAGCAAAGACCAAGAAGTTGTCTGATATAGAACGGGAAGGGGAAGAAGATAAAGAAGGAAAAGAAATTGGGGTTTTAGAAATTGGTGGAAGATAAGAGGATAATGATTGATCTTGGCCCCATCACCAAATAGATTTATCTCCCACTCAACACATCACCATGTAAAGATTTTGCAAAAAAAATTTAAATTTCTCAAAATCAACTGAACTCCTAAAACAAATGCAAGGCTTGGCCTTACATAGGCCTCATACGAAACACATCTCCCATCATATCCAATGTGGTACTAAAATAAAGAAATAAAATGAGCATAGTGTAAATAAAGAATAAAAGAGTCTAAATAAAGGGTAAAGCCTAATTATTCCTATCAATTCTCTCAAGCTTGAAAAGTTCGCCACTGGCAAATGACGATGCTGTGGATGACGAAATCGAGCCGGGAAAGACTGCACAAATTCCTCAGTGGTGGGTCTCCTCAACAGTGGTGACTATTATGGACGAATTGAAAACAGTTGCAGCCCCATGAAAATGCGATAACAAGTCAGATCATCGATGCTGACCACCGGGCTGATCCTAAGATCACGGAAAATATCGAGCTCGTAGGCACTGGAGTCACATCTCCTCAAAACCTTGTATGGACCCCTGCGTCAAGTATGCAGCTTTTTCAAAGTTCTCAGTGGAAACCTCTCTTGGTGCATTCTAATCACACATCGTCACTTATTGCGAGTAACTGTAACCCTTGTGAGACTATGCAACACTCTGATAGTTATAATTATCGATTGTTATTTGTCTTGTATTATGATCATGCAACTTATGCAGATGTGGTGTAGGTGGCTCAACTCTGACGATAAGTGGAATACCTGAGGTAAAAAGGAGAAGGCTGAAGGAATTTTAGACTTGGGAGTAGACCCGTCAATAAGAGACTCAGGCAAAAAGTGGGATCTTGTCACTCGGTGACATAACTTCTTTCTCTTCTTATCAGTGATTATTCTTGACTTGTTACTCCCTACAGTAGACTTGGGTTTAGCAAGTTTCAACACTATCTGTTTTTCATTCTATTTAAATTCATAAATATTAGACTTATCAAGACTGGTCACGTTCAAGTCATACAATCAAGGCCTGCCCAATAAAATATGTGCAGTGCTTATGTCTAAGATATCACATCAAATACGATTCTAGTAGCTAGACATGTGGATAGGGATCTGAAAACGCTGGGTGATATATTGAGCAGTCTTATCAACTCATTTCATGTTGTATAAGTGAGGATGTTGTTCAACCTTGAGACCCATCTTCTCAAGACAACACCCATCTTCTCAAGAGCGGTCTTGACAATGATGTTTGCATAACTATCCCAGCTATCATCAACTTATAATTCTTCCCATGTGTAATATAGGGCCTGTTTGGTTAAGGGTGGAAGTGAGGAAGTGAGGAATTGATGAAGTGGTAATAATTTCCTTTGGAACTTGGGAATTGGTTAGTAAGTTTTCCGGTGTTTGAATGTTTTTGAGAAGTGTGGTTTGGAAAATGTTTTATCTTTTCCGGTGTTTGGATGGTAATGTGAAAGTGAAAGTCGAAAAATTGACCACAAAGTTGATCATAAAATAATATTAAAATAAAAATTAATTAAGAAAAATAAAAAATGGACTATAATTAGAATGCAAGTGAGATTTACATGATCAAAAAATTAACTGTCTTGTGCTGTAACTTATTACAAATGAGATTTACATGACCACAAAATTAACTGTAGCACTCTGAAAGTGAGAAAATGATTGTGTAAAAGAGAAAAGAGAAAAGGAAAAGGGGTTTTCTTATTTTCCTTTTCCGGTGTTTGGATAGATAGGTAAGTGAACAATTATACTTCCCTATTTCCTTACTTCCGCCCACTTCGTTGCAATCAAACAGCCCCATAGGTGTAACATCCAAATTTTTAAAATGCTGATTTATACTTTAAATTTTGATTAATGATATAGTATCTATTATTAGAATCGATATGTGAACCGAAAATTAATATGATGATTAAATCACCACTTAATTTGATGGTATTTATATAAAATGAGAAGTAAATCTTCTTGTGTTCTAATTATAATAAATTGGTGTGATTACAAGTTATATATATAATACTTTTAAAATGATACACATACATGGGATAGTGTGTATTCATGTATAAGTGGAATAATATTGTGAGTATACATGTATGCATATACATGTATTATATTGAAATTAATACTTAATTAATTAATGTTAGTGGAAGGAGCTGGTGAGCATGAAAGGGTGACGTGGATGATTTAGGTAGAGAGGATTGGAATTGGTGGAGATAGGTGTCTTAAAGGAAAAATTTGAAATTAAAATATATAAAGGATAAATGAAATGAAAATCTCATTTTTTTGCAAAACATTCTCTCTCCTCACTGAACCAAGCTCTCCCTCTTTTCGTCTTTCTCTCCCTCCCTCAAGCTCTCCCTACCTCCCTCCCTTGTTTTCATGACTGGCAATGTCCCCGGCGTGGGAGCCTAGCGATCGACGGTGTTAGGAAAAACGATATCAACAACAACATCATCACCCCCCCATCATCATCTTCATCTTTAATCTCCCTCCCCCTCTTTCTCTGGGTAGTGGTCGACGATGACAGGGACACCGGTCGGTAGCAAAGAGGCTGTGATGGCCGCGGGAAGGCCGCGACGGCGCGGCAGTGAGCCATCTCTCTTTTTTCTTCCCTTTCTTTCTTCTTCTCTCTCTTAATCTCTCTAGGCCACGGCGGCATAATAGGACCATGGCGGCGGTGCCGGAGACTGGCCGGCGGTGCCGGAGACTGGCCGGCGGTGAGGCCTAGGCTGGTGGCGAGGGTCATGCTGGCCTGAGGTCACTAAATGCATGTACTATACAATCAAATGAAAATATTTACCTAATGGCAACTAAAATGAAATTATGAATATGCAAAATGAATCCTAAAAGTGAAGATGCAAGCAGGCAGCAAATTAGGCAACTAACAACTACACTCAATCGCTACAAATCCACAATAGATATGTAAGATATCTTAATAATGTGAGGTAAGGTTAGAGAGTACGTAAGGGCGCTTGAAAAAGCACCGATACTGAGCATTTGTTCCAAAAAAAGTCGCGCAGAGGCTAGATTTGTTTTCCAAAAGCTTCATAATCTTCCTAGCGGCTCTAAGCCTCAATTTCGAACCTAACGCTTTAGATAAAACTCGAATCATACTCCAGACGAACCTGAAATAAGCTCTGAATGGAGACTGTGCTGCTACTGTTGAGCTGGCGCACTGAGTTGACTCGGTCCAACTCAGTTGGGTCAGTCTGAGTTGACTCTATGTGAGTTGGTTTAGTTCTGGTTGAGTTAGAGCTTGACTCTGCCCGATATGACTTTGTTGGACCTGCTTGGGTTCGAGCGAGCTGGGTTGGCTGCTAAAGAAAAAGAATTCAGTTCGGGTCAAGTGGTTGGATCCGACCCAAATAACCCGCTAACTTAAGTTACGGGTTGAATCCGCTTTGCCCTATCGGGTTTGAGTGGATCGGGTTTGAAAGTTTAAACCTACAACTCATTTCACCTCTTCTCTTCTTCCAATCACAGCTAGGGTTCAAAATCCTGTCTGGTGGCAGCGGCTTCTGACGACGGCCAACGACAGTGATAAGCCTGACTACGAGCTCTGATGTTGCTGCTAAGGTCGTGGAGGCGTGGATCTACTGCTGGGATAAAAAATGAGGCAATCACTGGCGAGGATTCGAGGTGGCGAGTGACTGGCAGTGTCGACGAGGGCTGAATCTCGTCAGCATCGTCTGAATTTGGGTGCCTAGAGGAGACGAAGTAGTAGTGGCGAGGTGAAGTTGCAGCGGCAGGGAGGATTTATCAAGGGCGGATAAGGTTGCAACGACGAGGCCTATGGAGGAGCTATAGGACATCGGCGAGGAATTGATCTGACGACGAGGTTTGTTGGTCGGAGAGGAAGAGAGAAGAGAGGAATGAACCTGATGTTGGTGGCGAAGTCAGTGGACTCCGACGAGGGTTTGCGGCGATGTTTGAGGGATGTGGTGATGTCGGGGATCTGGAGATGATGGTGGAGGCCATCAGTGAGAGTGACGACGGCGCTCTGAAGCAGTAGGGTACCCAACTAGGGTTTGGGTCTTCGGCTGCTGCTTGGGGAAGATGAATGAACAATGATTTTTTTATTTGTTTTTATTTTTTCCTTTTATGGATCTGATCTAGGTTTTAGATCTCCTTTTTTTATTTATTTTGAAAACTAGAGAAGTGAAAGGGGAAGCGTATTTAGGGTTTTGTGGAACTAGTTTTTTTAGAATTTTGTGGAACTGGAGGTTAGGGTTTTGTAGAGGTTAGGTGTTTTTTTTTTTTTTTTGGGAAAGAGAATTTTATGGCGGAAGAAAAGAGCAGAATTTTAGCTTTGATACTAAATTGATATAGAACGGGAAGGGGAAGAAGATAAAGAGGGGAAAAAAATAGGTTTATAAAAATTGAGGGAAGATAAGAGGACAAAGATTGATTTTGACTTCATCACCAAGGAGATTTCTCTCCCATTCAACACATCACCATGCAAAGATTCAACACAAAACAAACAACTGCAATGCATATATTAAATTTCACAAAATCAACTGAACTCCTAAAACAAATGCAGGTCTTGGCCTTATATAGACCTCATACAAAGAAATCTCCCACCATATTCAATATGTGACTAAAATAAAGAAATAAAATGAGCCTAGCCTAAATAAAGAATAAAAGAGCCTAAATAAAAGATAAAGCCTAATTATTCCCATCACATCCTCTCCTGAAAGTGATTCTAGTTTGTTTCGACAAATGATCCCCATTTCCCATAATTTCAACTTACATATGTTCATATGGTTATGTTTGGTCAGGTAAAATTTATGAGGATGAATTATTATTAAGATGCACTTCAAGAATAAAGATGTGAATAATTTGCAAGTTTATTTCTGGAAATCTTATCCTGGAACTGCTTCTACTTTGTGGCAGCAAATAATGCTTCCCTTCCCCAGATTTCGCATGTTTGGGCAGGTTTGGCTTGGTAAAATTTATGCGCAATGAATTATCGAGAGGTACCTCACTGTGCGAAATTAGGCATTCTAGACTGAACTCTTTTTATATTTTAGAGAGTAGACATTCTTCTCACATGCTATTTAAGCTGTGATATAACATTTTGGTCTGTTCTAATTTGTCCTTGTGAGGCTATGATATAACATTTTGGTCTGTTTTAATTTGTCCTTGTGAGGCTTATATACATGTATTATCCTTGGTATACTTCACAAGTTCACGGTTTCTGACTAGTGGAATAATAGCAACAGTTATTATGTGATGCACATGCTCGACTTATCTATTTAGGTTGAAATATGATCCATGAAGAAGCTTATGAAATCTATTTTGACTAGGTTCTTATGTGTATTATCTTAATATTTTGTCATGGTTTTTAACTTTTCTCTGCTGTTGAAGTTATCACTCCCCTTTCTTTTAAAGGAAGTAGAAAATGATTATTTTTGAGGGAAAAGGAGAAAATGTTTATATTGAACATAAACGTTCGTTACTATTCTTATTTTGTGTTTTCTATATTGAGCATAAATATCTTTGGATTTTTTTATTTGTTTTGGTGTCAACTGCTCTTTGCACTATCAGACTCACGCAATCATGCGTACATCCATATGAACTAGATTAGTGTACTGGTTCCTTTTTCTTTCTTCCTTTCAGAAATGATGCATTGGAAAGTACCAATTGTGAAGCCCTTTGTCCAATTCTACAAGCCTGATTCTTGTTTTCTATTTATATCCTGCAATATTTAAACTGTTGAGGCTCTAGTTGACGCTCCTGACACGGTTCAAGGAAAGACGAACTTCAAGAGATTAACGACATATATAAAGATGGGAGATTCCAAGAATTGCGGAAAAGAAGTCCCTCATAGCTTCCGTGGAAGACGACGGTGAGGATAAATAGTTTGATAAGTGCAGAGAATGAGTATGGAGATCAGTTAAACTTGGTCGCCATTCCAGGTGAGTTGATATCTTTTGGAAAGATAAATGGTGTGGCACATTTAGTCTAGCTGCTTCTTATCCTGCATTATTTGTGCTTTCTCAAAATCCTTAATGCCTCAGTGTTTTTCAAATGCCTCAGTGTTTTTCAATGGTGGATAATGGCTGTAAAGGGATTGGGGCACCATCTCAAAAAGCTAGCTCTCCAAGTGGAGTAGCCCAATCCCTTTTAAACCCAAGAACCCACATGTTTTAACCGATGTGGGACTATCTTTGTTCGCACAAACCCAACAGGCAGGAGATGGCATTTGCCTTTTTGAAGGATTTGACTGGACATCTGGTTGATGATTACGTGAATTTACTGACTCAAGTTAGTAGCTATTGAGTATCTAAAGAGTGTGGCTAGTAGGCTATGGAGATAGACTTCTTCAGGCTCTTTGACAGTCAGTTCTTAATACTCGCTTTTGAACTTTGGAGGGATTCTTCGTCGATTTGATCACCTACGGAAAATTTATGCTCCTCAAAAAGTAAGAATTTTAAGTTGGTTGGTAGTACAAGGATAACATTACACTTGCAATCTTCTTCAGCATAAGGGTATTCATCAGGATCTAGATTTTGGGTATACTTGTGATCATACTTTTCTGAATTGTAGATTTGTTTGCTCTATCTGGCAAACTTTGCTTCATAATCTGCACATCAGTTATGTTTCAGACACCGTAGCTGAGTTGTGGTCTTCTTGGAGTCAGAGGTATATTCCCAAACACTCCAAAATTGAATGGGGTCTTGAATGCTATTGCAATAATCTTATGTATTTGGAATGAGAGAAATATTAGGACGTTTCTTGCCAAGTCAAGGCACAGATTAAGTCTTTTAAACTTTATTAATGCCTTTGTCTCATTTTGGCTAGGAAATTTGCCTTTTAAAGCTTGGCAGAAGTTTTTGCTGATGGAGCTGGAGTCAAGGGGATTGCAGGACAGAAAACTTTAGCCTCTCGAAATGGAGTCCAGTAGTAGCAAATAAGGACGAATGTGCAGGATTCAGTTGATGGTGAGGTTGTAGTGTTTCTGATGATACTTTGGCTCGGACCGAGGTGGTCTACAATAGTCCTGATAATTTTATGGCTCGGACTGAATATTTTGATTTCTGATAATTTTGTATCAGTGGCTTTTGATTCATTTTCATGTAAACTGAAACTTTAAACCTCCTGCTATACTTTTGGAGTTGGGAGTATAGCTTATTTTGTATACAACCTGTTTTATAGCTATGAAATTGGCTTGGGCATTCGAGTTTGATGCCCCATCATTCCTCTGCTACTTGTTTTATTGCTTCTCTTTCCTTTACAGGCAGGAAAAGGTAAAAAGAAGATTTAATATTCTTTCTTTTTGTTCTCTGTGCTCTTTTGGTACTGCTAAATAAGTTTATAATCATGCATACATAGATGAACATTTCAATATATGAGGAATGAAGTTCCTGATACCTGCCATGGAAGCTGCTGGGGTGAGGATAAATAGTTTGAGTACGGCAGAGAACGAGTATAGAGACTACTGAATCTTGGTTGCAGATGTGAAGAACAAATTAAAGAACCAGTAGTGGGAATGAAGCATCTAGTTAAGAAGATGAGAGCTCCCTCAAATGACTTTTGACAGGGTTAAGGTTATGCCGGCAAAGATTAAGGTGAGATATAAATTTTCTTTGCTAAAATATACAGTTTCATCCTTACCCCCCACATTTATTTCCTCATGCTAATTCTGTGATACATTGTTATTTACTTTCTTGATTATCTGTGTCTTTTTACAGGGGATGCACTGTCAACCTAGAGACTTGCAGACTCAAGAAGCAGAGTTCATCTTAATAGACCGAATTTTCTTGTTTCCATCTTTAATAACAGATTTGGTCCTATTCAACTGTCCAGCGCTGTCTGGATGGCAAAACTGGGCTTAAATCTTGAAGTTATTGTTATATTTTTCATTTGAAGATGATGACTTATGTACATTGGATTTCTAAACCATGAGATCTATTGAATCTACGTTCATCAAGTTTATCGGGCAGTTTTATTTCTGGTCATTGTTTTTCTACAGGATACAATAGCGTGTCACAACTTGCCGTTATGGAACAAGGATTACTACTGCATTTCAGTACATGTTACAGCTAGAAAATGTTTACAGCTAAAGACATTCCTGAGCTTGATTATGTATTAGCCTCTCCCTTGCAGGAGACCATAGACATGATCTACAGTGTAACAAGATCATAAAATAAGGATGCTTCATTTAATTCAAACTTGTTGCATTCTATCCTTTCTTATGTTTATATATCTGCTACATTTTTGGCTTATTCCTCGCTTCCTGCTCCGTTACATTAAAATCAAATAAAGGATAAAGCTTTCAAAGTTGTTTGAATCGTGTTTGAGTTGTCTCAGTTGTTTATCTGCCTTGTACACTAATCTCCATCTTTACGACAAGATAAGAAAACAAGTAAAACCTCCAAGACATAACTCAAATTTTCTGAAAAAACAAAAGTCTTCACAGAATAACACTCATTTTTGCTCTTGCAATATGCTTTTTTGTTAACAAGTAGCAACTCTTCTACACCATACAGAAATTCACATTGCAGATAAAGAGAATGAAAAAAAAAAAATGAAAAAAAAAACTTCTATAACTTAAGAAAAGTTTAAAATTTTAAATCAATAACTTTCCACCGTGGATGGCAATTTGGTGGCACCTCCATATCCCAAACTCGATCCAGAGATGTTTCCCTGGTTTTGCAACCAAGTTTTTTCAGTGACAAGAAACTGGGCTTGTAATTGGTGCAAAGATGCCAAGCCAGCTTCTTTTGTGAAAGATCCGGTTCCTGATACATTGTGCAGTTTCCTTCAAGATCATCTCTTTCATCATACAAAAGCATTACGTCATGGAGCCAAATCTGTAGAACTCCATGGTCTCGCTCCCACAATCCTATAAATCTCGGGAAGCTCTCCTCCCTCCCAACCGGTAAGCATGGGAGCTTAATTCTATGTCTTCTTTCCCAATGATTATCCATGAGAACCCAAATGTCGATTTGTGAAATTTGAACAAAAATTGCAGCAATAGCACCTTCAAAATCCATGAGATGCGCCTCCTGGTGTTCAAAAAGGCCAGGCATGCTCTCTACCTCAACAAACTTCTCAGTCTCCAAGTCGAAGAACACCAGACGCAACTTGGTGGTCTGTGCTAGCGAGCGCCCGTCGTAGATGATCCAATACATCCTTCCTTGCAAGTAAAGAGGCCCTTCGCGCGGATAGAAATTTATATCCTGCACGTATCTCCACTGCTCATCGTCGGACCCCAGAGTGTAAACGAGAAGCTTTCCTCCCACATTGTCATCCTCCTCTGAGCCATAAAACCTGAACTCATAGTTTAAGGTCAGCGCCACAACTTTATACTCTCTCGTCGAGGGACTGTAGCCTAACCCAACCGAGAAGCACAAGAGATCCACATCGGAGCAAGGAGGCACTGTAGTGTATTCAAGGGTGAGAGGATTGCAAACCTCTATGGATTGCTTGCAGTCGCGGCTTGGCTTGATGCATAGAAGACCGTTGCAGGTGTTAGAGAGCTTGTACGCGGTTGTCTCCCACGTCTCGTTGATGTCTTGATGGGAGGAAGAAGAGCGTCTTCTGATGATTTGGCGAATTCTTGGCTTGTGCTCTTTGCTGCCACTTGTACGTGCATGGCCTTGGGCCAGCGACATGCTGATGGCAGAAAACTCTTCGGACTCGAAGACAGTGAAGAAGAGAGGGGAGGGAGGGCTGGCGATGTGGGATGCGAGGGAGAGACATCGAGCTGAGTGGAGGTTGCGAAAGTATTCTTCAGCCGTGAGGTCTCGCCAGGACCTCGACACGTTGGCACAACGAACAACATACTTCGTCGGAACCCTCGATAGGAACTCGAGGAGCAAGTCTTCAGGGATTTTCTCTATCGACGACATTGATGAGAGGTTTTGAGAGGTTTTAGATTTTCAAGCAATCGAGCTGCTGATTATATAGAGATTTATGTCTCTATAATCCTAGTCCTATTCTGTTTGGAAAAAACTTGCGTTGCTTATAATCTGAGTCTTTTTTCTCACAGAGAAAATAACACAAAATATAAAGTTGAATTTAAATCCTAATACTAATAGCATGTGATAGATTTGGATATTACTAATCCGAGTTAAATTAATAATCCCCACTAATTCTAGTTAGCAATATTATCTGCTGTCAAGCAAATAGAAAACACCTGCACAATCTACAATATTTTTTATTTTTTATTTTGCATTACCATTTTCTTCCTGCATAATTAATTGTTTTCTATTTGTTTATGAAAATAGTTACATCTTATGTGTAATAGATGAATATAAATTTTTAAAATAAATAGATCAAAGTAAAATATTAAATAAATCTCCATACCAAATTAGGGATTGCGCAAGTTAAAAAAGAAAGCAAACTATCCAAGTTTGACTAGGACTCTGTATCATACCTCGTATAAAACCTACGTTATTATTACCAACAACTCTATCAATATCTGTAAGTAACTTTAGGAAAACAAATTCAACTCAAATATGATTATTTAGGTGCAATCAATGTAAAAAGTTTGCATGTTAGTAAGATCAAGAAATTCAAAATTGCTTCTGAATTAATTAGTATATCTTCAGTTAAGATTGAATTTCTTATTATATAAATTATAGAAAAACAATGAACGATGTCTATATAGATAAAAAGTGAATATAATATTTCTTTTGTTATTTATGACTTTGTTCTAATATAATAAGGATTCATATTGGGTATTTTGAGTTTCAATTGAAATTCGTTACAAATTATGAAGGCATTTCCTATTGCAACTAGGACTGTAATTTCATATGTGAAAAACACTATTCAAAATATGATTTCTACGCGGTGTTAGCTTAGCTAACAAAAGCTCATTAAAACACCAAAGATAATCAAATAATTGATAAATTCAATTTATATGATTGGTTAAATATTTTTTTATTGAAACCAATATACCGCGCAGGCCTAGCTCAAGTTCTGCTCATTTAAGCTCAAGCCTGGCTTGTTTCTTAATCAAGCCACCAAAAATCAATCTAAATACTAAGCCAAACACAAACTGTTTCCATGCCCAAGAAAATCAACACCCCTCAATCAATTTAGCAAACTCAAATAATCAAACAAGAACCGAAGAGCAAAGAGAGCATCACTAGTCGATAAAACACTAAATTTCCACTTATTTGAAGACAAGTAGCTGCAATATTTTCTTAGGTAAGGTACAATAAATCCTTTGGACAAAGAATCTACATCATTAACAACAATAGAAACAATGAAGTAAATGCTGAGTCTCCTCTTCAACTCAGTCAATAATTAACATCTGAAATTGTAACCCCCTTTTTAAAAATAAATCCTAAAAAATAACACTTTTGAGTGTATTTCTAGTCAGAAGGAGATCACCAGAAGACCTCTCTGTGAGTACGGCGAAAATTGGTTGCCGGGCTGAAGCAGTCTTCATGACTTGTAAGTTGAGCATCTAATACGTTTTGAGTGCTTAGAAGCTGGTACATGTTGATCCAAGATGCAATGTGCTTGAAACTTTTGGGTGATCAGAAATCCATTAGAGCATACAAGTGAGCAATGAGGGTGCCATTGGTAAGTCCCGTGTTCTATAATTTTCTAACTCCTGAACCTTATCTATACAAGAAGCTCGGGGGATGCCAAGCTCAGGGTCAGCTCGTGCAAGGCCAAAGTATGGGAGCAGTATCTATAGAATTCGCTTCAATCCTTTTGCAGATAGTGTGGATCATTTCATGGACATGCACCCTACCCTCTGGCTTGCTCCACAGAGCTTGAAGCACTTCAGCTGGAATGACGGTCGATGGCTGTGCTATCCACTGATGCTTATCCACTAACAAGCCATTCAATCTGACATTTAAACAGTCAGTAAGCATTTTACATTTTAGTCTAAATATATAGAACAAGAAAGAAGGGTTCTCTTTTTCTTCTTTAGGTTTTGTGTGTGTGTGTGTGTGTTGGAGGGGGTGGGGGTGGTTAATGTTTTGATCATTTTCAGGTTTCTTTTTTATTTTATTTTTAGGTCATTTTCAGATATTAAATGGTTCCGTTTCTCACCATCCAAGCTTATTGTTTCTTTTGATGATTTTTATCATAATCTTACATTGAGAATTATTTAAGGAAAAGGAAAAAAAAAAAAGTTCACATATCATCATGAAGCTACTCTGATATCCACCCAGCAGAATATTTCAAATTAGCATTCCCCCCCCCCGCACCCCCCACCCCCCCCCCCACACAAAAAAAAAAAAAAAAAAAAAAAAAAAAACAAAGAATTTTTTAATTTCTATCTAATAAAAACCAACAGCTGTGACTGTGTATACACATCATATGCAGTGCACGTTCTTTCCAGGAATTGAAGGTAACCCGCTGCTGGCCTCCCTCCCATTAATTATAATCCAAGTATCCTCACTCAGACTTGATCATGAGCTTCCGCCGATACAAAGTGAATACTTCAACACTCAAGGTTATTACTATGCATGACATCAATAATTAGCAATTCATAAATCAAAATATATATTCGTGTATTTGAATTAATATCAGATTTTGTTGTGTTTCAATGTGGCATTACCCAATCCCAAACCAATAGACTTCATCATGTCAACTTGACGGAAGCACTCAATTAGTTGATGCCAAATTCCAGGCCGCATTGAATATGAGCGAGGGCCCTGACATAAAACTTTCAAAGCCAGTTGACAGGTAGGTAGACAAAATTTTGGTCTCGCAATTTAAGCTCATGCAATGGAATCTCCAAATTTCCCTAGACATGAAAGCAGTCTACAGGAAGAAGATGATAAAATCACATTCCCAAACTAATGTTTATATTGGGTGCAATTTTCAGTATCTAAGACTCATGATTTTCTAATGATCAGGTACCACTTACAGCCCAAAGCAGAACCTCATTAGCAAATAATTTGCATTTACCTGTTAAGAATTTTCACCAAGTTGGTCCATTCAGATGATGAGAAGTGCACGTCAAAGATGCCTACTTCTCTTTTTACTGGCCTCTTGACTTGCCCATAGGAACCACAGATGGAGAGGATCTTAGCAAATTTGCAAAGGGGATTAACATTAGAAATACGCACAACAGTTGTTTTAGGAGCATCAACCCTGAGGATAGAGAGCTTCTCTCCTGAAACAGAAACTGTACCTTCAGCAAGGATCCTCTCCTTTGCTTCTTCTGACTGCAACAAAAGACATGAACATGAAATACCACAACCAACATGATCTACATGTTTATTCATGGGGTGTCAAATCTTTACTAATACGAAGGGACATAACGTATGTCTAAAATGGATAAGAGGTGGGCTTGCCATAATCCTAGAAGGCTAGTAAGCATCTTCAAATTCTCTCAGACTTGAGAAAACGTCTAAAAAGGGTAAAAAAAATGATAAATTTGCTATAGAACTCATATAATGCCAAGAGTCAAATAGAACACATTTCTGTTCAATTATGGACACACTCACACAACACAAAAAAAAACAAGAAGAAGAAGATAAGACTTGGCTACTTCCCGAAAGACTTGAACATAAATCCTCCACATTCAAATTCCATGATAGGCAAATCAAACAGAAATTCACTCTTATCAGGCTCATCTACATTATTCAGAGTGCCAAAAAATTAAAAAAAAAATGATTTTTTTTCCTAATTCTCTTGCATATACATCATCAAGTAGGCATGAAATGAACGACTAAAGTAACAAGTTATTTAGATCTATAAATTGATAATCCAAACCATTGATCCTGATCTAAACACTTTAAAACCCTTACACAGCTTTTTCTTGGATCTTAAATATTCTAAATCATAGATCTAAAAATTGCTATTATGTAGGGTACTTAATACATAGGAGAGAAAAAAATCTTGTAAGCCCATTGATTTTTTTTAATTTTTAAATGTTTTTTGCATTCTAAATGATATGCATCAATTTGAATAAAGTGTATTTAATATTTTTGATGCCATATAATTAGATTTGAATGAATTACTCCAAATTGCTCTGTAAGTAGCCATGTATATAATCCATACTACCTACAAAAGCACCAATAGTGTTTTCGTTGAAAGCGATTTTAAATCATTAGATTATCATAATCATCTTTGATTTAGAAAAAGAGAATCTGAGCTAAAATAAAGAATCCCAAATCATAATAGAATTGATTTATTGTGCCATTGTTAAAGCAAAATCTTCACCATTGGTTGATAAAAAAGAAACCAAATTAAAAAGGATCTCTAAATAAAACCAACTCATTATTGCGAAGAGAAGGTCCCAATCAAAAAGTTCTCTCGTGCAATCAGAAATTAAAAAAGAAAAGTTAATCGACTCCTACTTTTTTCAATATCTTGTGATAAAAAAAATCCTTGACCTTAACTTTTCTTAAAGATCTTGCAATAGAAAAAATGAACCCCTGATTTTATTCAATATCTACAATTAGAAAAGGAAAAAAATTAAAAACTGACTATTGTTACACCAAGCTCCGAGTCTTTTTAATATGTTGCAATAATAAAAAAAAGATACCGACTCCTAACTAATTCAAACTCCTTTTCTCTCAATCTTTTCTTCTGATGTCTACTCTAAATTTTCAATTCTTTGCATTTAGTTAAAATGAAGAAAAGAAAACTTTTCCTACTTCATTTTTCAACTTTAATCATGATTCTGATTGTGAAATCTATTAGATTTCAAATTCTCATATGGTTGCCTCCTCTGTATTATTCTCTGAGATAGTGTCTTCTTATCCTTTATAAAATATTTGTGGAACTTAATGGATTATTATTTCTTTTGAATACTTAATGAATTATTTTAAATTACAGGAGATATTAAATAACTAACGATTTCACGCTGGGAAAATCGGGGTTTTTGAAAGATTGAGCCAGTTCTAGACATGAAATTTTTTTGAAGAGAAAAATAAGTTTATTGTTCCTGTTTTCTTTTTAACTTACTATCTTCCTTTAAGTTCTCTTTTCCTTTTTAACTTTTGAGTGTGCTTTTATTTGAAAATAACAATGTTTCCTGCTAGAATATTTTATGAAATTTGATAAATTCCCACTTATATAACTCCCTTTGATGACTATGAAATTGATAGAAAATTTTTATTTCGAATAAAAGACCTTCAAATTTTCATGTACTTGATGCACATGCATTTTACTAGTGTGTGTGTAATAGAGAGAATAGGATATATGTATTGAGTCACACATAAACTTATATATGCTACACCATATTCCCATAATCCACAACATTTATTGTAATCTACATATTCTCAAAGAGAGGTGGATAATATTTTTTGAGGATTTTGGAGATTGTTTATCCGTCAAGTGCTCCAAATTTGCCGTTCAATTGCAAACACATGATGGATGAGCCAATGACCTCCAAAACTCAAGATTTTTCATCACATTACTACTTGAGAATATGTAAATCAAAATGAACGGTGTACATTCACATGGGAAAGATCAAATGACCTCCAAAATTCAAGATTTTTCATCTCCACCACTCCATGGATAATCCACACGAGAAAGAGCTTCAACACATATAAGTTTATATGTGCTTAAGCTCATATCCTCTCTCTCTCTCTCTCTCTCTCTCTCTCTCTCTCTCTCGACACGCACATATGAACTATATATGTGAAAACTATCCTACAATAACTCTATGATGAGAACTTTTTTAAGAACTCCATGACAGACATGAGCCACACGGTTCATGGTGTTCAATACATCAAAATTAGTTTATGAATGGGAGCTTAAATGGTTTAAAACCTTTATGAACTTTGTGATTTGGTTGCAAAAACCATGCTACTTTAGTCGTAAATGGAAGATGGTTGTTAATGCATTAGTAAAAAGCTACGCAACCTCTTGAGCTCCTTTTCTTATAGTAATTTGAATGTGTACATCAAGATGAATAGTGCAGATTATTTATCGAATGACCCGTCATGTATATATGTATGTGTGCGTGTAGAGAGAGAAAGTTAGACTAGACTCCTCCTGAGAGGATTTAGAACTAAACCCTATCTATGAGAATTAGATGATCATACATCCAAATTTGAAGATTAATGTTGTTGAAATACATCATGCAGAGTACGTATAAACCAAATTTAGACTATTTGAAGTTTCTTAACCATCCATCAAGTAACCCCAAAATGGAAGGTCAAAAGTTGTAAGTTTTTTAGTTCGACGGTCTAAAATGTTTCAAACCCAACAAAAATTCGTATATTAGGGTTTTAAAGTATTTAGATCACGATTCAAGTGATATTTTCAATTTGTACTCTTCAAATCATAAAACACAAAACTCTCCACTGTCAACCATCTATTTATGCCACTTGATGTACATGTAAGAAATCTAAAAAACCTTTGAATTTTTCTTTTTAAGCATTTTAAATTATTAATATATATTGAATAGTTTGGATCATCCATCATAGTTGTATAATATATACTTTCTATGTGATAGAATACAAACTCAAATCTTATTAGTAGGATCATAGGCAAACTATATATATCCACTCATCTAATTCCAATAGGTAGGGTTTGGTTCCAAATCCTCTCAGATGAAAGTTCCATTCTATTAAGGTTAATTTATATCATTTAAAATGCCTAAAACTTGGACTCAAATGTTTTAAGTTTTTCTTAGTCATGCATTAACTAGGCATACAATGAAGGGCTGAAAGTAGCTTGGTACTTGGATCTTGAGAATTGGGCATGCAAATTTTGAATCCAACAATTTGGATATGATTTGAACATTTAAAAGCCCTTACATATTGATTTAGATTGCATGAAAAGTGACAATTAAATTTTTTTTTCTTTTTTGCATTTGCATTTGCATCGAGTAGGCATGAATGGACAGCTTATATAGCAAAATGTTTAGTTTAATGGTCTAGAAAAAAGTATCCAAAACAATGTGATGTTGGACAGTTGGATGCGCGAAATTCTACTCAGGACAAATCGGACAACTGTCCCGCATATCATAGCTAACAAGTTTTTATTTTATTACAAGACATTGCTGTTCAGAAGCAACAATGTTATGTTACACTTGCAGGTTACGTGGTGCATTTATGTGTTTATGCATTCAGCTTAAAAAGATATTTCTGGGTAACATAGAATTTCCTTGTGCTTAATATGTCTGAATATATTTTCTCTCTCTGCCTGTCTCTACACACAAATGCATACAAAATAGTAGCTCAATAAAAAAAGCATCACAGGAAGCAAAAGACATAAGGTTCAAACTGATGCTAGTATTGAAAATAAGTCACCTCGAACTCCACATAAGCATTGGAAGGTGAGGAACCAATCCAAAGCTAGAGACATGACCCCAGCTTGAAAGAGCACCTTTCAAGTAATGAAACGATAGATCCTCAGGCAATTCTTTAACCACAACAGTTCTTGAAGGATTTTTCAGAAAAGCGATGGGGAAACCCAAATCTGCAATTGATTCTTCATTAAAGACTGTGTTGTATGCGTTCAGAGAAGAAGCTGGTTCCAAAACAACATCTGTACCACATATAGCTAAATCTTGTTTGTTCACAGCTTGCTTCAGCCCTTCTGCTGTCTGTCACAATATTAAGATCCCATCAAATCTTCAAGTTATCTGATACCTTAATGCATCAAAACTGAGGCTTGGATGAAAGGAGGGAGTATTACAGAATATTTTTAGTGTGTCATTTGGCAGTGCACGAAACTGTCACATCATAAGTTTATGCAGTAAACTAGTTATAGCACAAATCATCTTTATATAGTAACTATTATGTATGAGACATTTTATGTGATAGACTGCTCAAATCTGAGAGGAAATTAGCAAAATTTAACATAAGCTGGCTTTTCTCGGGGTTCATATGAAAGTTGCAGATCAAATATCAATCAGAAAAATTAAAATATTCTAAATTACTCAAGATTATACAAGTTAATAGTTGTTTGTTTTCAAGACAATGTTTAAAGAACTACGGGATTTTAAAAATTCACTTAGCCTCCAATAAGAGAAAGCTAAATGGAGAAAAAAGATTCATATGGCTAAATTCAACTTTTTGGGGATAAAGACTTGCTGCTGCTGCTACCACTGTTTAAGGACAGCATAAGAATTTGATTCATTGTATGAGAACTTTGTTCTACCTTCACACACTCCTAGTCCCTTTTTTTCCCCTCCAAACCACAACTAGGAGGCATCAAATGCTTCTAAGCTCAAGGCCTTAGCTTCCAACTAAAATCACTCGTCTTAACGGTATATCCATAGGGAAATAGGTACCAGCTTTAAGGACAAGTGTGCAAATGATCATGTTATAAAGAACTTAGTTATTATCTCTTGACACACCAATATGGATATGGTGTGACTAAGGTATGCAGACAGTTCAAATTCTACAACTTTAGGCTATGGACATGTTGTCGATATGTACAAACGTGTGTGTGTTCATGTTCTATGTATAAAACAAAATTTGATAAAAATATGACTGTTTTGAAAATACAAGAACTCAGATATCATAAAACACTTTCAAGTAACATAAATAATAGTTACCTGAAAATTAAAATTCATTGAGAAAGTGGAGAATTATGCAAATGGATTTACAAATGAAATATAAGAGTAAATCCATCATTAGTACATTAGAACTTTAGCTTCTTAGCCTCCAATACTTTCCAATATTTCTGAGATATGTATAAATTTTAGTATATATAAGGAATATGTTACACGTATCCTTCAAGTACCAGAGCGTCCCAGAACTACATCTCCCTTATCCGCAGTTAACCCTGCAACGGTCCCTTAGAAATATAAACTACCAAAAAGAGAAATATCGATCCTACGCTTTGTTTCTTCTGACTATATTTAAGATATTGCAATCACTTGTGATGAAGTGTTCTAGACTGACAGTGCATAACTATGGATACCTTCAATTATATCCGCAATCAAACTTTTTATAAATGCCTCATCTAGTGGCACATCAACCCAAGCCCATGCCCCACTCTGTATTACGTTGGTGTTCCTTTGGATGTTGATGTAGTTTCATGAGAGTTGTGGATGATAAAATAAAAGGTAGTCATAACTTTTAAAAGTTTTATCACAAAAGTTAACAAGAAGGGAATAGCGTATGTACCTGAAGTTTTTTTTTGGGTGCCCAGAAAGTTTCAGAAATGCATTTATACCAGTGACTGAATATCTTTATACCCAATTTTTTTAGAAATATAGCATATTTCTCAAACTTTTAGCTTATTTCTTACAAAAGGGTAGCTTAGTTTCTCAAAATGTAGCCTAAGTGGCAGAGAGAAGGGATTGCAACTTGCAAGTGGAGGCAATCTCTCCCTTGCCCACTAACATTTCTTTACCACATAATATTTCTTCGGAACCATTTACATTGTCCCCTCCATATATATGTTGTGAGCACTTAGCTTTTCACCTCTAAAACTTCTACTTACTTTTAACATCTAGCGACATTTGTTACACCAGCAGTTGGCATCAGCTATTTGAATGCTCTTAAAAGGTTACAAATTACTAGGTGATCCTTGAACCAAGTGACGTGCCATTGCAGGACAAGTAGACAACTGTTAATAGAACATGTGATGAGGTGCTAACAAGTTCTAAATGATTGCAGTCAACTTCCCTATACACTCATGTCTTTTGGTCCCTTGCCATCAATCTATCCTTCCTCCCCAACTTCTAAGCAGCAGCCGGGGCCTTCCCCCTCTGCACCTCTTCTCTAACCCAACAGTCTCTTTTCCTTTGCCGGATAGGCTTTAACATAGTTCAATACTCCTACTCCCAGATTCAAATACTTGTTTCAGAAGCAATCTGCAATAGCCCTTCCTTTACCTTCTTTTGAAAGCCAAGCAAGCAGAAAAAGAAAAAGTTAACAGGCATCCTTCATGAGAATAGTTGTATAAAAAATGCTTTGTTTGAAACTTCATGGGCATAAAAGAAATTAGTTTCAAACTTTGGGCACAAATGCACTTTTCCCTAATAATAATAGTAAATTACATAAGCACAGAATCTTTTGAAGAATTTCAATGTTAATAAAATAAATATCTGTTATCATCACCACCGCCCTATCTCACTAAAATGGTGTTATGTGTGGAACACAATTCAAGGTCAAGGAACTCCAAGAGTAAGACAGAATTAAGTGCTGGTATCTCCAAGTAACACTAGAACACAACGTGATTAAATATAAGATCATTTACATTAATTGTATAATATTGTCATCCCTCTTTCAATCATAATTTATTTTTCCCATTCAAAAATAAATCATTTGGTTCTTTCAATTATTTTGTCTTAGTTATCCATGATTATAGTGCGTGCGTGCGTGCGTGCGTGTTAAGCCAGAAGATAAGAGTAGGGTTTCACTTGCAATCAAGAAATGACACAAAATATATGATATACTGTGTGATAACTACCTTGAAACAGGCATAAGCATAGCTAAACCTGTTCTCGCTTCTCGATTAACAATATGAATTTCAGAAATGGGCCCACAATTACAAAGGCAACACTGAGATCATTCACATTTGTTGTTTCACGCAGAAACTTCACCCGCGAGCAGTGCTCAAAAGCACTCATTTGATCATTTGGTGTTGCATCTGGATTTAGCCTTTGCGATGAACTACTTTCTGCACTCAAATCCATTGCCTTCTAATTTTTGCTCAGATTAGAATTCCTACTTCCAATCTCATTTTTACCAGATTGTTTCTCTTCTCCTCTGTCATCTTTTGCTGCCAGACTAGAGCTATTTGATTCCCAAAGTTTCTGTCTTCCCGTCTGCACCTCAGCTTTCCGAACCTTGGCTTTATCACGCTGGCAACCCCATTAGTGTTCCTTGTTCAAACTTGGAAGTTTAAATACTCCGTCCAATGATTCTGATTTGTCAGCTTTCTTTGGTACCTCGAATATTCAGTTGATCAGGCCTTGTGTTTCTGGTTCCTTCATATTCAAGGAACCATCTCGTGCTAGCTTCTTTTCATTGATTAATTTATCTCGTGAATCTTTCTGATTCTTTTTGAATATATCGACCAAACTAATGACATGACTGTTGTCCTTCAATTCTGAACTCTCATGTTTCAGAGCGTCAACCTTTGGCCTTTTTAACTTCTTGCCTTTATCTGTCTCGTCATTGAAAAAATCAAGTAAAAAAAATGCCCTCCTTTTCAGATGCTCCAGTGTCTGCAGCAGGAAATTCTCTTTTGCTGATGGGGAATCAAATTCCTCTCTCTCATATGAATTAGGTTTTGTTAGCTTCAAGTCATACGAGTGCTTATTAGAAAAAGACGCTCTAGTACTTTCTTCATCCTCTACAGTATACCTAGTTGACCGCTTATGTTAGATAGCTGCTGGGCTAAAACTGTCGTAGACAACACAAGAGCCTCCATTGACAGCTCTGTTTGTTTGGGTTCAGGAAGTTCTGAGTTGTCTGAAATTTTTCACTAGATACAAACCTCTGAACTCTTAACCTCTGTATGTGATTCTCCCATATCCAACATCTGTACTGACTGTTCCACTTGTTTGCATTTAGTAAGCTCGGTATTGTCACAAATGTAAGCTAACAGTGGATCCTTTGTACCCTTAGCTTCTGTGGTAAGTGGCTTTTCCGCATGCAACATCACCATTCCCTGCTCCATTTGTTTTGGTTTAGGAAGGTCTGCATTATCTGAAATTTTATCTAAAGATAGATTCTTGGAATCCTTGATTCCTATGGTGTGAGATTTTTCCACATTTAGCGTCCCTGTCAATGGAACAGACTCTTTCTCAGGTCCATCTAACTTGTCGTTATCCCTATTTCCTTCCATCACAGTAGCCTCCCCAACAACTTGCTTGTTAATTTGAGAGGTAGGCAACACCTTTGATTTCATTTTTGTTAGAATACCCTTCAGCATGTACCCGGATCCACCCACCTTTCATGGCCTTCTGTTACTTTAGGGGAAACCGCAGGGTGTGATAGCATAAACCTGTAGGAGTGGGGGAAAAAGAACATGAAGACTGTAAGGTAATAAGCCACAGCAAAACTGTCAAGAGGCAAAAAAAAAAAACATTTGAACGACAAAATATATGATTCTGCATCATCACATATTCGCTCAGATAAAGTTGAGTACTGTCTGCCACATGATCAGAGCTGATGGCTTGATCAAGGTGACAGAAGGAATACTCAAACCCTATGGTTTCAAAATGGCAACTACTTATTCAGAAGCACTGGATGCTATTTCATGTGTAGACAACTACAAACTAAGAAACAGAATTTAAACAGATAATATAGTTTCCTTTTTTAAAGGAAAAAACCATCAATGCCTGATCAACAATAATCTGGTTTCACTAGTGTGTCTCGATAAACTGGAAATGATATCAATTGCATGTTAACACATCGATAAAATTGCCCAGTGGTCTGTAATGATCCCAGATAGCTTCACAATTAGAAACACCGCAGTTCGAAGAGAAGAACAAGCCAAAAGAGTGGCTGATCGGGACTTAAATAAGCCTAGGTAAAGTGTTTATTACGTTGCTCCTGCAATTTAATTTACCAAATCCAAACTGCAAAATTATAAATCAATGTGTGTTTAAGTATAATAGAAAGTGCATATAAACTCAAATCCTGAAGAAAATTAGTGACCGAAATCTAGGACTTCATGGAATCAAGTTCAACAACACCCAGCAGACAATAATTACTGGGATAACCCCAACCTAGTTGCCAGCAGAGCCATTTAGGTTAGCCTCTTAGTTCGTTTATAACTCAAATCAAGACAAACAGTATAGCAAAAGTTTCTTTAATAGAGCATCCATAGGACCATTTCCTTGATATTGCAACTCAAACTTCATACAAATGACATGAACCTTTTGTTCTCTATGAAACATTATGTGGTCTAGACATCTAAAGTTAGAGAAAATTTGATATGGAACAGAACTGCCAGTTGGAACTGCAGCATTAATGATGTAATACAGCCTAGATCACAATCACCTTCAAATTGAAACTAGGGTTTTAAAATTTGAAATTGAAAACAAGATAGAATTTCGGGTTTCCACCATTTGCATGGGCTTCACACCTAAAACTCAAGAGCAAATAAACTCTAGAATTTAACTGGATATTTGAGGAAAGCTTTAATTATTCAATAATATCAAAGTAGAGGTCTGGTAGCCCTTTATAAGCTTTACAAGATGAGTACTTTGAGAAATAACTGATGTGGTACTAAATACCCACAAAAGAGAAATACAACTAAGCAACTAAACTAAGCAACTGAACTAAAATAAAGTAGCTAAGACTAAATGAAAACAACACGTCGTCTCCTCGTATAGACTCGATCGAACGACGTGATGTCCTCATCATTTTCCCTGCAGTGGGAAAAACTCGAACCTATCGGATGTATGATAAGAGATTGTTGTTGGCTGTGGTAATGCTCCAACAGGTCAGGATCAAGCTGCCGGAAGTTCTTCTCAGTAATCCAAGAATTTTCTGAATTAGCTCTCTTTTCACTTAATAAGATAGCGTCGCGTTCCTCCGTCTCTGGTAGAGATAATCTGATCCTCCAAGATAGAATCTATATTTTCTTCTACATAGGAAAATTTTGGGGGAAGTGGAGGTAGTGGGGGCTCTCAGAAAGAGGGTCCTGGGTAGGCTCATCAACGAATAGATGAAAAGGGGTATCAAAGTACCTCTATATGGGACCAAGTCCTCAACATTAAAGTGCAACTGATTCCAAAGTTTGGTGAGAGATTCACCACAAAAGCGTTTGATTTGATCTTCTTGAGAATTCGGAATGGTCCTGCGCTTCGCGCGTGTAATTTCTTCACGGTTCCCGGAGGAAACCGTTCGGATCTCATGCGGACCATCACATAGTCACCGACATTAAATATTCTTAATCTACGATGTAAATCAGTAGAAGCTTTATACTCAGCATCATTTTTCATTATCTTCTCTCTGATCTCCTCATGTAGTGTACATATATGAGATGCAAATGCTGATGCAGAATTTGATACCCTAGAATGATGATGGGCCATGAGAACTAAATCAATTGGTTGTCTAGGTTTAAAGCCACTTCAAATGAACTAAGACCTATAGTCATATTGACAGAACTATTATATGCATATTCGGCTATAAGCAAGATCAGATCCCAAGTTCTCAAGTTTTTTCCAACGAGACACCTAAGGAGATTTTCTAGAATTCGATTGACTACCTCGGTTTGCCCATTAGTTTGTGATGAAAGATTGTCGAGAATTTCAGTTTAATTCCCATCTTGTGTCACAACGTTTGCCAGAAATAGCTAACAGACTTAATGTCCCTGTCAGACACCATGGTTCTCGGCAACCCATGCAATTTAACGACATTATCAAAGAAAATGACAGCTACCCGGAATACATTTGATGTTTTAGAGCATAATGAAGTGAGCCATTTTGGAAAATCTATCAACCACTACTAGGATAGAGTCATGTTTTTCTGTGTTTTTGGTAATCCTAGTATGAAATCTGAGATCACGTCCTGTCAGTAGCAATTGGGTACAGGGAGAGAAGTGTAGGGTCCAACATTCTATTTTTGTTGTTTGGCCAGTTGACACATGCGACACTGGCCAACGACCTTAGCAATATCCTTCTTCAAGCTCGGTCCGTAGAATCTATGCTCAACAACTTCAATCGTCTCATTCTGGCAGAACCTAGACCTCCTGCATGCACTTCCTAAAAGAGAAAGTCCCTGATGGACGTACATGGAATACATAACTTACGAAACCTGAATAAATATTGTCTTGTAACAGAAATTCGCCCATATCTCAAACAAAACCTTCCCGTAATGCGACGTATATTTCCCCAAAGTCAAGACACGATTCATACTCCTCCCTCAACCTCTCAAACCAGTCACTTCTGCGCTTATAACTATCAAAATCATAACACGCCGGCTGAGTACATCGACAATCTTGTTTTCAACTCTTGCCTTGTGCTTGAGGACAAACGTATAGTCCTGGAGGAACTCCACCCACTTACTGTGTCGCGCATTTATTCTCTTTTGGGAGTTGAGATATTTCAGCGTCTCATAATCCGAATACAATACAAACTCCTGTGGCAGCAGGTAATGCCTCCAATAGCGTAATGTCTGCACAACGGCATAGAATTTCTTATCATACGTGAAGTATCGTTGTCGGACGTCATTTAACTTCTCGCTAAAATAGGCAACATGATGGTTTTCTTGACTCAATATACCGCCTATCGCTAGCCCTGATGCGTCACACGTTACTTCAAACACCTTCGAAAAATCTAAGAGACGCATAACAGGGGCTTTGGTCATCATTCTCTTAATCTCGATGGCCTGGTGGCGGCAGGAGACCACTGAAATCCTTCACTCTTTAAACAGTCAGTTATTGTTGTCATAATAGCGCTAAAGTTCTTTATAAATCGATGGTAAAAAGTGGCTAACGCATGAAAACTCCAGACTTCTCTAATTTTCGGGGTTGCGGCCACTCAGTGATGGCTTTCACCTTCTCATGATCCGCAGAAACTCCTTCGAAAGAAACAACGAATCCTAAGAAGACAACCATGTTTGTACAGAAAGCACACTTCTTTGACTTGCGTAAAACTTCTCAGCTTGGAGTGTGCGAAGAACTTGCCTCAGATAATCCACGTGTTGCTCCTCAGTTCGGCTGTAAATCAGTATATGTTCAGAATATACCACTACGAATTTACCGAAAATGATCAAAACAATTGAGTCATCACTCTCATGAAGGTGCTGGAGCATTGGACAATCCAAAATGTATAACCAACCATTCATAAACCCGTCCTTAGTTTTAAACGCAGTCTCCCATTCGTCCCCCGGCTGGATTCTAATTTGGTGGTGCCCACTCTTAAGATCAATCTTCGAAAAGATTGCAGCACCTGTCATCAGATCCAGCATATCATCAAGACGGGGGGATGGGAAAACGATACTTGACGGTGATTTTGTTGATTGCGCGGTTATCCACACACGTACGCCATGTGATATCTTTCTTTGGTGCCAAAAGTGCGGAAACTGCACACATGCTCAAACTTCCTTTGATGAACCCTTGTCAAGTAACTCTTCTACCTTCCGTTGTAACTCCGTATGCTCGACAGGATTCATTCTGTAATGGGGCAGGTTTGACAAAATTGCTCCTGAGACTAAGTCAATGGCATGTTGAATGTCTTTCATGGAAGGCAACTCATCTGGTAGATCTTTTGGGAGGATTTCAGAGAACTCTTCTAGGATTGGTGTAATGTGTCCGAGAATCAGCCCCTTGATATTTGGCTCAGCCTCTCAAGCCACGAGTGCATAACAAGAAAATCCCTCATTCAAATCTTTACAATTTGATTGTGGCTAATTAAACTCATTACCATCTTACGTTTGCCTTTATCACTCTTTTTTCAGGAACTAAAGCATCTACTTTTTCTTTGCCTTTGTCAATCGTTTTTCTTATTTTGGGGGTTTCGGTTGATTGGACATCAGTTTCACTTTTTGCCGTTATGAATGAACGAGCATTGGTTAGTACGTTATATATGGTCACATCTAAATCGAACAACCATGGTCGTCTTAAAATAATATGACCAACATTCATAGGGAGGATGTCACACCACATATTATCTGTGTATGTGGCAAATTGGATGAGAATTTAACATTTCTCCTGAAAATCTATGAACATAGTGTTGATCCATGTAATCTTGTAGGGGTTTGGATGCTTCATCGGTTTCATTCCCAAGGTGGAGATTAAATTCGACACAACGTTGATGCAACTGCCACTATCCACTATCACCTGTTGGGCATCAACGTCAGCTATATTGTAAGGTTATCTCTCGCCTGGGTGACCTAGTGCCATTTTGCGAATTGTTCTCCTCTGTGGCTCTCCTACGATTGGTTTCTAGCCTATCAAGTCGAGTTGCTAGATTTCTACAATTGACATCAACCTGGTCTCTAACTTATTGTAGTTATTGGTCCATTTTTTCTATCTTATCAATGATTGTGTTAAGTGTATCCTAAAGATTAGGGTTCATTGGTGCAGAAGTTTCTCCTACAGAAAAAATTCTGCCACTTCTAGTAGGCATGCAAGTTCCTAACTAATCTTAAATGCAAACTATCCTAAAATGAGATGTATGTTATGCAGGAGGAGTCAGGGATTAGATCAATGATAAATAACTAACTGTAAGCTATGTAAATTAACATATGATTAAGAAAAGGTAACGTAGAGACAGTGATAAAATACACGTGCTAACACAGTTAATTCCAAATTTGGTCAAGTGTTCACAAATTAAAACTAATTTAATTGTATAGTTAATATCAAGTCAAGTTACCACTCAAGGTCAGAATCACACAACTCACTATATGGTAGGCAGCAGTTAATAGGTTCTACCTTGCGATAGATTGAAAGAGCTAACTACCTCAATTAAATGGCAAAAATAACTGAACAGAATCTTCAACAAATTACTTGAGAGGCGACCGAAGCTCAAACTTGTATGTGACTGCTATTGACGTGTAGTACTGATCGTCACTAATCCGCTGCTACGAAAACGGCTCTATTTGGGCTTGAAAAGAGCTTTGAACGACTTTCGAAAGATCTGAACTGAATCTAAATTGTGTTGAACTGAACTCAGTAAATCAACTTACTGAGTCGACTCGGTTATGACTCGACTGAGTTGGCCGAGTCTTCTGTGCTGGGTTGGATCCAAGTGAGGGGGTCGGGTTTGGGTTGGATTCGGCCCAACTTGCCTATGAGTTTCAATCCCAAACCCAATAAGAGATGGGTTGGGTTTTAAAAGCAAACCCACAACCCAAAGTTCTGTTCCTCCTCTCGATCTCAGGCTAGTGCTTAAGAAGCCCTCAGCGGCGGCAGCAGGTGATCTAGGAGTTGATCTCGCCGGCGAGCAAGGTGGGAGATCTGTACAGACCCAGGCGTGGAAGTGGCTGTGATGGAGCTCGACTGCGGTGAGTTTAAAGTCTCTGATGGTGGCGATGCTAGAGATCCGGCAATGGCGGCGTCCGACGAGACCTGGGTTATGTTGGAGGAGGTTGAAGGAGCTCCGAGGCGACGAATTCAACCTAAGTAGCTCCAGATCTGAGCGATTCGGCTGGAGGTGGAGAGAGCCACGGTGAGATGGATGGATCTATGAGGTGGAGATGACCGGAGATGAGATCGAACATGGTGATGTTATTGGTGATTGGAGGTCGTACTGTCGATCTATGTGGAGATCTCTTTGGAGTTGAGAGAGATCTACGTCAGAGAAGGCGGTGATGGAGGCATTGTCGCACCATAGGCGTGAGCGAGGACTTGGCTTCGTCTTCATTGATTGGGCGATTGATCTGGTGTAGGAGGGGGAAAGGAAGGGATCTGTGTGTAGGAGATGTGGCGGTTAAGTGAACTTTGATGATGATGGTGATAGATGATGGAGGTGGTGGTGGTTGGCGGTGTTTGGTAGGCGATGGTGGTGACGGTGGAGGTGGGGAGGATGGCGGAGGGTGATGGCACGGCGGCGAAGCCCTAGGGTTAGGGCTTATGGGGAAATGGGGTTGGAAAGAAGAGATGAACAATGTAGATTAGGATTTTTTAGGGATTTTTGAAGTGATTTTTTTAGAATTTTGGCTACGATGTATTTTTTAGGACTGGATCTAGGGATTTGGAATATGAGAAAAAATTTGAAAAGAGAAAATTTTGAAGGGAATTGAAACTAAGGCTCTGATATTAAATTGATGTAATACAGCCTAAATCGCAATCATTTTCAAATCGAAACTAAGATTTTAAAATTTGAAATTGAAAATAAGGTAAAATTTCGGGTTTTCACCCCTTGCTCGAGCTTCACACCCAAAACTCAAGAGAAAATAAACTATAAATTTTAATAGAGATGTGATAGCCTTTTTAGAGATGTGACACCCAAAACTCAAGAGAAAATAAGTTTTAATCATTCAATAATGTCAAAGTAGAGATGTGATAGCCTTTTTATAGGTTTTACAAAATAAGTACTTCTGGAAAATAACTGATGTGGTACTAAATACCCATAAAAGAGAAATACAACTAAGTAACTAAACTAAAATAAAGTAGCTAAGACCAAATGAAAATGGCACGTCGTCTCCTCGTATAGAGTCGATCAAATGGCGTGATGTCCTCATCAATTAACCTATCTTGTTTCGTGACAGAACCAAGTTGGATGTGTTCATGGACCATATTCTTAAGTTTAAGATGGTTATGTCTTCAAGATTAGTTTAATTGGCAATATATTCTGGTGTCAAATGACGATCTCCCATCGGATTTTATTATGACTCTGAACTAGATAATGGTCAGATGGTAGCTCATTGGTCATATATGTAGCACATACACTTTTAACATGAAGCTATACCCATGTGGGACATGTTGACAGCCGTGTCGGATAGGTTGACACACATGTTAGACACCAATACTTCTTTGACACTCCCTGGACATGTATCATAGACTTCTCAGACCTATCCTCAATTGTACATTATAGTTTTTAGTTTAGATGACTTGTTGGACACTTCTTGGACATGTTTTACATTTTTAATACTTCTTGGACACATGTCCACACATCACATGTTTGGGATGTTTAATTGTTTACATTTCAATATTAAAACTATACTTTAATAGGAAAATATTATCAAAATATTGACTTGTAAAGAATTATGATAAGTTTATATACATCTCAATATAAGAAGTTAAATATTTGGGCTACTCCAAACAAAGTTGAAAAGCTCGAGACTATTCCTATTACAAAGTCATAAAATATATGATAGGTCATATTCCTTTTTTACTATTAGCAATATGTTTCTGGACTTTATGATGCATAAACATGTCTATGTATTTATATATGTAGAGATAGACTTGTGTCATTCTGAAAGGATTTGAGGCCGAATCCTTCCCACCCAAATAAAACCATATAATATCGGAATGCAAGATCCATTTTGTTGAAGTTTGTCTACATTATTTCAAATAACTAAAAATCAAAAATCATGTATTTTGAATATTTTTTGTCTATCCATCAAGTAGGCTCAAAATGAACAGCCAAAATAACATACTGCTTAGATCTACGTCTTTAAACATGCACATTCTCGATCCGACCATTTCATCATGATCTAAACACTTAAAACCCCTCATACACCATTTTTTGTTAGATTTCAAATATTCTACACCGCTAAACTAACCACCTCACTATTTTGCCCTTCATTTTGTGCCTACCTGGTGGATAGGCAACAAGTATTCAAAATACGTTATTTTTGATTTTCAGTTACTTAAAATAATGTAGATCAACTTCAAGAGAGTAGATCTTGCATTCGAATGTCATAAGATTGTATTTGAGTGGAAGAATTCGGCTTGAATCCTTTCGGAATGACACAAGTCTATCTCTATGTATGTACGTATGTATTTACTCTCTATTATTCTATATACATTTTAGTGTTCACTCTGCTCTCGTGCCTTACTTTTTAAAGAATTATTTGTGTGTGTCCATATCGTGTGTGTCTTGTGCATGTTTCCATACTTATCAGTCACTATGTTTTAACCAAATCTGAAAATTATTGTTTGTTGAGTTACACTAGCAAACTTCAAAAAATGGCAGTGGCATATCCATCTATGTAGAAGATGGGTGCATTTCATACTCTGGACTTCTTTAGGACTATCTACCTGCCTTATATGAGTCATAGACGTTTCTCATGCATTTCTTGTTCCATGAGATGTAGAATGTAGACTATGAAGTCTAATTTCGATATATATCGGCTATATCATATAGGGTTTTGAGGTATCACATACGATATGAACACTATAATTCGACTGATAGCAGGGTCTATATTATCGACCAATATCTACAATATTAATACTAAAAATCATTGGCTCATACCAATACCAATTCCGAAATTTTAAACCATGCTATGAAATAATGAAGCTCAAAGGCATGTGAATAAAAGTAAATAGAATGAGGAAAGAGAAAAAAAGAGGATTAAGATAACTAAAGGATCCGAACCTTTTGTTGTCATCACACCACACGGGTGGTGTCATACCACCACAAAAATATTACACATTTCCTTCACAAAGGAATAATTTTCTGAGATTTTAAATATTTTATTCATCAACCCTCCGTCCTCCATTCAATACCTTTTACAAAAAAAAAAGCAAATCTTTTATATGAAGGCTTGCTTAATACCTACAATACTAAATTTAAAAAAATATTAAATAAATCCCAAAAAATGTGCCTTTATCAGTTAGGCATAACAAGAATATTCGTGATAACTACTAATAACTAACTTGTGGCCTAAGAAATCTAGTCCTAAAAATTAGGAAATAAAATATATGCCTTTATCTATTAGCAATAACAAAAGATTAACTATATATCTTAAAGCTAATAAATGATTCTCTAAATATTTAAAAGATAACCACAAAGTACAAACAACTAAAGATTCATAGAACCTAACTAAACCTTTACTCAAAGCTACAATTACTAGATGGTATTGAATCGGTGAGACTGAAACCATGTAAAGCCATAAATGCATGTGATCTTGAATAAATATTGGAGACATTCTCACCCCTAATTCAAGTTATTTTCTTGTTAACTTGTCATGCTTCATGCAGGCAAAGGGGTAGGGAATATATGTAACATTTCAAGACATTGCGATAGGCTAAACCAACTCGTATGGGCATATCGTGATTCTACCAAGGAAAGAGAGGTGAATATTTGTTGAAGGACTGGAAAAGTACCAAGAGGTCTATAAAAGCATGAGCGGAATTTGTGAGGAAGAATTGAAAAAGCTTGCAGGAGCCACACAATGTGATTACGAAAGAGGGCTACACAACCCATGTCAATTAGTTGGGACAGGTCATATCTAAGTCATACAATTGATAGTGCCTTGCTTTATTCAGTAATTTTAACCTTTTGATTAGATTAATTCATTGGTTAAAGTTTGTAAGAGATCTTAGAGTGCATCTTAACCCAGTTAAATTCATGCTTTTTCAATAGAAGAAACTTAAAGAACATTATAACGTAATAGGGTTTATCTTTCTCCCAATTTCCTCTACTATATTTGTTTATCTTCTCCAGCTACGCAACTGCTAATAAATAGCATTACTGCAGTGCAGTCAGCAACTAACAACTGAAGAACATCCGTCGTCTTTCTTCCCCCTCACGAAACAGAGGGACTTCATTTCACATGAATAATGCTCGCACTATTATTTTTATAAGCAACATGTTCAATGCCTTGATATCGAGAATGATATGCTAATAGAGAATATATGCAGGAAGGGGCATTTTAGAAGGGTAAATGAAGAAGTGGAGTATCTTACTATGTCGATGGGCTTTCTCAGAAATTATGAAAACTGAAAAGGTAAGACGGGAATCGTGCAAGCATTTGCACGGTAATACCATCAAAGAAAAAAAAAGTAAATATAATCATGTAGGTTTAAAGTTCAAAATCTTCCTAAATGAAGGTAGAGGGGCATACTTCAAATTTTTTGCTTCCTATATTTTAGATGAGTGGAGAGGCAATGAGGCATCTTATATAGCTATAGAGACAGATCAGAATAATTATTTGAATATTTTGTCAGCCATATGAGTGGCTATCTGACCTTTATATCTAGATATAGAAATAATTTGCATCAAAATATACCATAAAAATATATAGCTTGACAGTAAAACGATAAAATGAGGAGGTTTAATCATCTTTCAGATCAATGTTGCCCTTATCTTTGAGTATCAAATTGTATCATTAGGTGCTCCAATTTAAGTAGAAAACAGACAAAAGGGGGTTTCAATATATTATGAAATGCCAAGTGTTGTAGTAAAAGTGTAAAACCGAACAATTATAATTATTCTATACTATATAATTTATCTAAAAGGTGCAGAAGACATAGTCCTTTCACTTCTTCCTTACATTCTTTCTGATGAGGAAAGAATGACGACAATGGAACTAGCGAATGAATAAAAAGTATAAGCCCTGCAAAAGAAGCCACGTGACCTCGTCGTCTTACATCCCTCACAAACATGTACAAGACAAAGAACAATGGTATCTTGTCACTGTAGTTGATCCTTGTCCAAACATCATTCCCATCGAGAGTGTCACTTGATGTCAGTGCCAGTTTATTCTAACCATGTTAGCACCAATTCATGTTACATTGAGCCTTCCCTTCTCTTTGCTAAGCTATTTAGAACAGACCCATGTATCTCTATATCAAGGCATCATCAGCTTTCTCTTGTACATGCTTTCCATCAAGGAACTCCTAAGCCTCATCAAATTATACTCATTCTTTGATTTATCCTCCCTAATTTTATCACACATCCATCTTACCATCACTTCTACCATGGCGTTCATCTTGTTTTATTGTACCCTTGGGTGGTGGCAAAAAGAACAACCTGAAGGTCAATCTTTTACATTTTACATGCAGGTTTCGTGAGGGGATCCAACTCCGGTGGAGATTAGCGAGTTAATTCCACCTACTAAATTAGAGGGGTCCAAAGGGCAGGGGAGAGTTCACGGCCTCTCTCCGTAAATGTCAACTTGACAAAATGATTGAGTTCCAATCAAAATTTCCCACTATGAGATGGATTCGGCCTAACTTTTAGTAAAATATAATATTTTAAAAGGAGAAAACATTTTGTATGATTGTAGAACCTACTAATGACTCAGATTTAGCTCTCAAATCCCCTTAACAAAGAAAATGACAAAAACCAAACTTTCCCTTTGTAATATCTCCTACTCAATAATATTGTATTATTATTTTTAAATATTTTATCTGGCTTTACTTACCATTTTGTTAATTACTTGATTTATTGTTATTATTATTAGATATACAAATTATTTCTAAGATATTAACATTGGCTTTATTTATTATTGCCATTATCACTTATTAATATTTTTAATTACTAGTACTATTATTATTATTTGTTATTCTTAGTAATGAGTGTTTCATTATGATTATAATTATTATTGCTATCGTTATGGTTATTTTAATTATTATTAGTAGTATTATTAACTATTATTGTTATTAATATTATTATTATGTACTGGTATTATTGTTATTGATTATTATTACTAGAGTATTATTATTAGTATTTTAATTATTATTATTTATTTATATTATTACATGGTTAATTACTATTATTATTTATCATCATTGTTATTATTAATATTATTGCCTGAATTATTATTTTCCCTCTTGCTTCTTTTCCCCGCACCTATTTATCTAAACCCGAAACCCACCAACCCAATAACCTATAACCCAAAACTCAATCCCCATAATCTTATCTTAATTCAAATTCAAATCCTAGTTCTTAACTATATAATCCAAATCCTATCTAATTAAATCTTTATCCTAACAAACTAAATAATAAATCTTAACTAATCCTAATCTAAATCCTAACAAAAATCATATATATCCTAACTTACCCAAATTCAAATCCTATTTTAAAAATCATAACCTCAGTTAATTCTATCCTAACTACTAAGCCAAGCAGTTTGAACCTAACTGAAATTCTTATTTTTAAATTCCCTAATAATCTATAAAAAGTCTAAACTACTTCTTTTTCTATCTCAAAATAAAAACCATGACCCAACTCTCCCCACCTCTTTTCTTTTCTCCTCAAGCGGAGCACAAATGAAAAAGAGATCTCGAAGTGCAGAGATGGAGGAGCAGGATAGGGGAATCAACTCTAAGTAAGTAACCTATTATCTTACAATTTATTTGGTATAAATAGTTTATTAAAAATCATGTCTATACCATAATTATTCATGAATTTTTATACATCAAAACCCAACCAAAAATCTAACAAAAAATACATGTGAAGATATACTGACTCATAATTTTAATTTACATATTTTTCAGAATTTTTAACAAAGAATTTCATTTTAAAAAAGTAAAAAGAAAGTAGAAAAGGAAGGAAAAAACGGCCGCTACAGTCCCTGGCCTGGCCTGGGCCGGGCCTGCCTGGGCTGGCAGTACAGGGCAACAGCTTGTGCTATTAAAAAAATTAAAGTTCTTGGACCAGGAATAGGCGGGCCTGCTCCGGCTTGGGCTAACCTTGGGCCTCGCCTGGGCCTGGGCTGCTGCAATTATAAAGAAGAAAAAAAAGGAAGAAAAGAAAGAATTTACAGCAAGGCCTATTGGCCTGCTTTCCAGCCAGCTTTGCGTGAGCTTGTATCTCTTGGACCCAGACCCACATGGCAGAACTCAAAATCCTGACTCGTTAACATGTAGGAAAATAATTAAAATAATTAGTTAAAAATATCAAAAAATGGAGAAAATATAAATAATAGTTTAAAACACTTCTACAATCTACATAAAAATTTTAGAGGAATAACAACATACATTAAATCAAATCACCCGCTTTAAAATCATTTCCCTTAATGTTAGATTCAGACCCGTTAAGAAATTTTATTGTTATAAAGCCTTTAAAAATCTAACAATAATTATAAATTGGTTTGATTAAACCTACTAAATTCATGCAATCCAGAGAATCATATTCCAACCCCCAAACTAATTAATCAAGATTAAAGCTCCTTATAACTCTCAAGTAGAACATTCTTTTTAAAATTCTAACAATCTCTATTGGAATGAACTATGTAGATTTATCGGGATCCTTGAATTTCAGTGCTTTGGACTTGTGATTGAGTTCAGGTGAGTGTTCTTTTTCCTCCTTCAGTTAAACAAGAATTTTGTGATAAATAATTTTATTTTATTATGTAATTATGTTACTAAAATTTACTGAGATGATATTTGTGAGTGTTTGCTCTTGTATCATTTCCTTATTTACTGTTGTCAGTAGGTATATATGTGTTACTCGTATCATTTCATGTGACCATCTGAAATATTTCACCAGTATGATTATCTGTATCACTTCATGGGACATCAGTGAGCGTTCACGTTATTTATGTAGTTGATATGAACGTTTATAGCATCATTGCATGTGTAAAGGATTACCACTTTTGATTCTAAACTAGTTTTGGAATACCCTCAATTGTGACTTGGATTAATCTTGAGATTGGCCTAGTTCATATTTATAGATAAATGATATATTTATTTGAGATATTTATCAGACATTTATTTGATGATGTTTCAGACGGGAATTTATTTGGACAATAAGGATGAATTAAATAAGATGTTACCTTATTTCGAAGATTGATTTCTCTTGATACTTGAATTATATATATATGGACCTTGTATTTTGATATTGGGATATTAGACTTATACCATTTCATATGTAGATATTACAGGTTCGGATTTGGATCTGTCTATGAGATTGATCTTGAGATGATTGGTTTGTGACTGATTAGATGTATATTTTATGTGAATTATCTATTAGACCTGTATTTGGGATAAATAAGATGGGGATTCATTTTGTGCTTTGAGAGTGGATTGTATATGATGTTACTTTACTTAAGAGACTGATTTTCTTGGTGCATAGATTTTTACATGGACTTATTCAGAGTTGGAGTTGATCTGGGATTTACACTCTTGCATAAGATCTTAAGTAGTGATCTGATGAGATTAATTTAGTCAGATTTATAGTTGTGAGTATTTCCCGTTTCACCCCTGATTATACTGTTTGAGTACTGATGATCCTGTTGATGATTGAATATCAGGCGTAGAGGTATTATAGATTCTATATTGCTTGAGGATGTCTCATTCTTTATTTGTTCTTTCGGTATTTGTTGGCTTAGTTGATCGAGAATATGTATATATATTCAATGCTTCATGATTGATTCTTAACTACTTCAGTTGTTGGAAATAGAAGTGATTTCATTGATATTTGTAACCATATTATATGTTCGGAGTTTATGACAGTTATTGATCGATCTGACTTATTAGTGACTTAGAGGGTGGATATGTCGATGACTTTGAGGATCAGAGCTGATTGTATATTTTGCTTGGATTATTCTATTCATGTCAGCATATTATTACTCATCCTGAATGTTATGATGTACCTGAAAAACTTGACTTGTTATACATGATATCTACCTGATAACTATATTGTCCATGTTACTGAAAGTTACTGCGAAAATATTGTTACACGGTAACAACACCCTCCTGTTATACTTGTTACATATCTTGTTATCCTGGTATCTTGATCATACATGTTGAGGTTGTTATCGTGATTATCACCGAGTTATCCCAGTGACCTAAGTGACATGTACATTAATCGAACTTGATAATATAATAATATGATCATTAAACAACTTATACTGGGATTGGGGAAATTGATGGAGGAGACAACGTCTGTATTTTGGGTGAATCTAGGATATAGGTTACGCAGTCGAAAGGGGGTCCACTGCAGGGTTTCATCTTAGTCTTGTTCCTATTCTTATTACATGTTACCTGACTACCTTGCGGTAGGGCCTGGTTCAGCGTCAGAAGTCTGGGTCGTGGTCCCGAGTATGCACAGGACCCACCTAAAGCATGAACAATATCTTCAACGATCAGTTTCAATAACTTAGAATCTCGATTGGCGCGCGTAATGAGCGTAGTATGAGATGCATCTATTACATGTGACAATTGGTATTCACTGACATAATTAATAACAAAACTGAATTCTTACATTGACATTATAGAATGAACCTGACACGCATGCACATACACACACAACACACACACACACACACACACACACACACACACACACACACACACACACATATATATATATATGCATGTTATGATAGGCATCAATCTGATTATACTCATGACCTAACTTACACCTGACTATAGCACTGACTGGCTTGTTTACTGTTTATTTATGTTTGGCGTGTTATTTTAACCTTATCTTGTATATTTCTTTCATCATATGTACACACTGTTTATGCACGTGCACCTTCTCTTTTATTCTTCAACATTCACTAAGAGTTCTGATTTCCTGGGTTTGCACATCCAGATTGGATGTTTGATTTCATTGATCAGGTGTTGATGAGCTCGTATGCTTTGCGAGGACCCGCTATTTTCTTCTATTCGATTCTGGTATTCTTACTTCTCTTTTATTCATGCTATTTTCTGATTCTCTCTATATCGCATCCAGTTGTCATTTCTTTCTTATTTCATACGATATCATGTGTGGACATTTATATATATTATTGCAGTGATTATGATAATCTATTATAGTCATTTTTATATAACTTAACTTGTTCAGGTTACTTTAGGCTTAGCGTGTATACGTTGGGTATTTTACTCACGTGTATACATCGCCAACCTTCGTCGTGACTCCGTTTCCGCGTATTTTGGAAAGCGTGGTGTGACACCCTTCTTCCAAAATCTCCCTCTCCAGCTCAACGTGTAGTCATTCCAACATCCCATTTTCTTTAATTGGGCTTAAATTTTACAAAATCTCGCTAAGAAATTAAACGAAATTACTAAAAAAACAACAAAAGGCAACAAAGTGTGTACCTTTTGATGAACGACTTGGAATCCACTGTACTCTCCTCCTTCGCAGCTTCGGTTTCCTTTGGTTCCTTCTTCAAAGAAGAAGTAGAAGAATAAAAGGGTGGAGGGGATTCAGAGCAAAAACATCGCCGAGGTTCCACAAATCCTAGTTCCAGTTTCAAACCAATCTTAGCAAATAAAATGATTCATGGTAATTTATTCAAATTTGAGATATGGGTATACCTGAGATCCTCACTTGGAGTCGACGCATCGCCATGAGAGAGAGAGAGAGTTCTAGGGAAGAAATGGAGAAGATGCTAAAACCCAGCAAATTGAACCGCGGTCCTGAACCGTAACATTAACCTTTAGTCCGGTCCACTGATAGTTTTGGGTTCAGTGTGTGTCTCTTAATTTCTTTGTAATTAATTTATGTACAAACATCAAGTTTATTAATGCCAGTGACCTTGCATGTTAATTGTATGAAATTTAATGAATTTTTATCCAATTGGCAAATCATAATCATAGTTAATATTTGTAAAGGTTCTACATATACTTACGTTAATTATAGCTAACACACAATTGACCAAACTAATTAGACAATGACTATACTATACAGTCAGGTATATTTTTTATTATTTTACAGCTACTTACAGTAGCAAAACAAGCGCTCAACTTTGTAGGCCTTTTTGGCAACATTGTAGAGTTTCTCAATCTGGGTTATCATTGAAGTTGAAATGAAATTGAGGTTTGTATCCATACAAATTGATTTGCATCCATACAAACCTCAGTTTCTGAAACTCCACTCGATAACCCCAAATTCATAAGGTTTGGAGGCCTTGTAAATCTATTTTTTTTACTCCATTCCCAAGCAAGACCCATTGTGGCGCCCCGATCTCGCGGGTACGGAGACGTCACTGCGACGTATATACGCAAGTCAGGAATACCCTCACGTATATACGCTAAGCATCAGTACAGGTATGAATCAGAGGCGGAAGCACAGTGGTAATATACATTCCAACACAAAATAGTACAAGTACATGAGAGTGATACAATATTATAGGAATATTACATCACCAGAAGATATAAATTACAATACATGAAGGGATATACATAGTAAAAGCTAAGAGATACTCACGAGCAGTAAGGGAGCCTCGGGAGCCAAACAGGAGAGGAACTGGGAGGAAGAACTATGACGACGTCCAAGCTTCTGCTACCCCTGATCACCACGGGAGGATCCGATGCGCACTCTGATCAGCTACAGAAAGATCACCATGGTCCAGACTCCAGGATCTGGACATGAGAATCCAGGGGTGTCAGATGTAACCCGCGAGTACATATAACAAAGCCAAGTGGCGTGCATAACAGGTACATGTGTACAGGAAATGTGTATCGTGAATATAAGCACATATGAGTATGAAATGAGACAGTAAGTAGAGTAACTACAGAAAAATCAGTTATATAAGCCTAAATTACCGAACCGTGAGATTAGTACGTCGAAGGAATAATCCAAATAAGGAAACCCTCATATATATACTCTATACCTCACGTCACTATAATATGAGTTTATATAACCTGACTTTACCTTCACAATATAATAATGAAACAGTATGGAAGCAATCAAATAATCCCACAAGATGGCACAGGTATAAGTGGTGAGTAGTATAGATCAAGTGTATAGCTAGTCATTCAACATGAGCATATTATTATTATGTTATTAAGACTCATCTGATTTGTATACATCGGTATGAGTCCCATCCCACATACCTCAGTATACAGACCGAAGAGTAAGTTATTGGAAACTGATGGAGATCGACGAACCATGCTTAGAATGGGTCCCGTACATGCCCGGGACAACAGTCAAGGAGTATCCGGTGCTGAGCCGAAACGTACTGCTAGGCACCGGGACTTACTATATGCCCGAAGGTCTTAGTATACGCCCAAACAGGAATAGAGTGTCACCGTTCCCCACAGGATATACCCAGGGGATTATAGCACACCCGGTAGGCAGGCAAGGGAGTATGGGTGCCAGTACACCCCTCGGAAACGCCTGGTGGCCTCCAGGTCGAATCCAATAGGAATAGTTGTACAACATATGTGTGACCACCATAAACACAGAAGCTATATCGATACCCATCAATTTCCCCCATCCCGGTGTAAGTTGTTTAAATATAACAGAGTCTCAAATAATAATATTCACGGGGTATTCACAAAAGTCTAATATCCATGGTTATCATATTACGGGGGTCAACAGGAGTATAATATCAGGAGTAATGTCAGGAGCCTCCCTATTTCAGGGGTTCAAGTATACAGCAGTACAGGAGTTCAGGAGTACCAAATCTGTGTTGGCCCAAAGGCCTTCCACCCTAGTTTTGATGATGATTAACTCATGTAGTTATGTTTATTAATAATCTTGTGTTTCTAGTTTCAGATTCATTAACCAAGATATTAGTTGATGGTTAGCTTCAACAAGGAGTTTAGAAGCTTTTCATGGTGATTCCAGGGCCAAAACTTCATGATCACACATTGCCTAGCCCATGGATAGAGTTCTGGAGCAAGTCAACTTGAAGATGAAGATCATCAAGAAGACTTAGGTATCCATAGTTTAGATAGTGTGTTTTAGATCCATTTGTAAAGTTTAGTATAGTTGATATGCTCAAGTGCACAATGAAAAACACCTAGAGGGGGGGTGAATAGGTGTAAGTGCTAATCTAAGAAACTAAATGCAAACTATGTGCGCTAAATGCGGAAGCTAATGCAAATCTTGCAACACACTTAATACAATCCACCAAGTGTAGCCGAATTCCCCTTGCGAGGCTCTGGACTAACTCCTCTTGATTCCCCTAGATATGGGTTGAGGCGCTATGTGAAGCTCTTGTTGGATGAGTATAGGTGATGCACAAACACACAAGCAATTCACAATGTGCACACACAATCAAGCCACGCAATAAAGGATATAGCAATATGAAATAATGCAAGGCAATATGAATTATGCACAACACAAACAAATATGATATGATATGAAGTATGATGCTTGCACAAAGTAAATGAGAGAGAGTTAGAGAGACAAAGGGAGCAATCGCAAACAACGAGATTTGTTTCGAGGTTCGAGCACCTTGCTCTACATCCCCGCCTACACCCACCGTGTAGGATTTCCCAATCCACTATAGGAGTACCAAACTCCTCTCTCAACCTTACAAAGCCACCGAGGCTATACAACCACAATCCACCTCTACCGAAGAGGGATACGGCCCGTAGCCAACTACAACAAACACCTCTACCTAAGAGGCTCACAAACCAATCACCCGATCACCTCTACCGAAGAGGGATACAACAAGAATAAGGGTGTACAACTTAGAGGTTACAACAACAACCTCAAACACTCTCTTTTCTCTTTTTCCACAAAAACAAGATCCTAATAGTTTAGGATAGAAGATATGGCTCAAGTGTGGAAACTAAGTGTTTTTGGAAACAAGCAACAAAGAAAAACTACTTGGGAAATCTCTTGTATATGATAGAAATAAAAGATCAAATCAAAATCCCAAAACTTAGTTCTCTTTGATTTTCCAAAAAACCCAAAAACAAATAAGATGAAATCTTTTTGGCTTAAAACCCTTTTAAAAACTCTTTTAAACACTAGAGAAAGTCTGGATTTTTAGCTCTAAAAATCTTAGCCAAAACAATGGAGAAATGGGGTATATATAGCCCCTAGGAAAAACTAGCCGTTAGGCTGATGTGGCAGTCTGACAGACTGCCGGTCGACCGGTCCGGTCGACCGCCAACGGTCAAAAATGTGACCGTTGGGCAATAGCGGTCGACCGGCCCGGTCGACCGAAACATCCTGAGAGCAGAACTCTCATCTCGGTTGACCGGCCCGGTCGACCGACTACAATGTGTAGCCAGCGTGCACGTCTGTGCACATCGGTCGACCGACCCGGTCGACCGGCCACATGGTGCGGTCGACCGTCCGGTCGACCGAACTGGCCTGGCAGGCACAGTGCAGATCTGCACAGATACGGGATTTGAAAATAGGTCTTTTCACTCAATAAAAATCCCATAAATTCACAGTAAATCTAAAAAATAGTTTTAATCACAATAAAAACTGTTTTTCTAAAAAACATGTCTTTCTAAAACTTGTTTTATCATTTTACTTTGATAACCAAACTTGTGATAAAAATTTCAAGACATATATCAATCATATCAATTCATTTTTGTGTCTTGCCAATTTTATCATAAACAAAACTTGTATTTTTATCAAACTTTGATTTTTCCAAAACATGAATAGAAACGTCAAAATAGTTTGTCTATAAGTTAAGCATGTATGTATAAATAGAAAACATCTACTATACATATAAATCATGAAAACTTGTTTTGATCAAACTATTCATGAAAACTAAATATCAAAACATAAAACGTGTGTGTTTGTGCACTTGAGCATATCAACTATACTAAGCTTTACAAATGGATCTAAAACTCATAATCTAAACTAGGATACCTAAGTCTTCTTGACGATCTTCATCTTCAAGTAGACTTGCTCCAAAACTCCGTGATTCTCCAAGTGCAAAGGTATGATCTTTAAGCTTTGGCACCGGAATCACCATGATAAGCTTCTAATCATCTTGTTGAAGCTAATCACCAACTAATATCCTCTTAATGATCTGAAACTTAGAAACACAAGAATATTAGTAAACATAACTACATGAGTGTTGATCATCATCAAAACTAGAGTGGAAGGCCATTGGGCCAACACACAACACACAAAAGATTCAAGTTTTGGATTTGGTTTTCATGAATAATAGATCAAAACAAGTTTACATAGTTTATATGTATAATAGATGTATTCTAGTTATACATACATGATTACACTTCCTATACAAACTTATTTTGACTATCTTATTCATGTATTGAAAAATCAAGTTTGATAAAAATACAAGTTTTGTTTTGATAAAATTTGCAAGACTCAAAAATGAATTGATATGATTGATATATGTCTTGAAATTTTTATCACAAGTTTGTGTTTCAATACAAAATGTTAAAACAAGTTTTTGTGGATTTTTCGAAGAATTTTCAAAATGTTAAATCAAGTTTCAATACAAAATGTTAAAAGAATTTTCAAATATTTTTAAACAAGTTTTGGTTTTTGGTAAAAATGATTAAACACAAAAATAGTTCATATTGATTGATATTTGAGCTAAACTTTTTACCACATGTTTATATATCAATGCAAAATGATAAAACTATTTTTGGTGATTTTTAGAAGTGTTAAAAGATTTTTAGAAAAATATTTTACATTATTTTTCTGACCCAGAATTCTGTTCCAGGCTTCAACCAGTCGACTAAGTCAACTGACCAAGTCGACTAGGCTGAAGTCGGTCGACCGGCCGGTCGACCGACGTGCACAAATCTGTGCACGTTTGGAGACACTGGGGACGGTCGACCGTCCGGGTCGACCGGTCTGAGAGCAGTGCTCTCTGTTTGTTTGGGTCGACCGGGCCGGTCGACCGTGGTTGCCCAACGGTCACATTTCTGACCGTTGGCGGTCGACCGGGCCGGTCGACCGTCAGCCTGTCAGGCTGCCACATTAGCCTAACGGCTAGTTTTCTGATGGAGGTATAAATACCCCATCTCTTGGGCTGTTTTGACAAGACTTTTGACAAGAAAATTTTCAGAGTTTGTTTAGTGTTTAAACAAGTTTTCAAAAAAGTTTTTGAGCCAAAAGATTCCATCTTTATTGTTTTGGGTTTTTGGAAAATCAAAGAAAATAGGAATTTGGGATATTTGTATTGGTTTTCATTCTCTATCTTTTACAAGAGTTTTCCCAAGTATTTTCTTTATTGCTTGTTTTCAAAAACACCTTGATTTCCACACTTGAGCTATATCTTCTATCCTAATCTATTAGGATCTTGTTTTGTGGAAAAAAAAGGAAAGAGGTTTGTGGTTGAAAGAGACCACCTATTGTAAACCCTTGATTTCTTGGTTGCTCCCTCTTTGGTAGAGGTTGAGGTTGTGATTTGGGTTGTTGGTTTGCTCCCTCTATTGTGAGTTGGAGATTGGTGTTTACTCCCTCTTGGTGAGGTGGAGTTGGTTGTTGGTTTGTATCCCTCAAGTGTGAGGTGGATTAGTTGTTGTATTGGCTACGGGCCTTATCCCTCTTCGGTAGAGGTGGATTGTGGTTGTATTTCCTCGGTGGCATTGAGAGAGGAGTTCGGTACTCCTATAGTGAATTGGAAATCCTACACGGTGGTGTAGGCGGGGATGTAAAGCTAGGGGCTCGAACCTCGAAACATATCCGTGTGTTTGCGTTTGATCCAATATCTCTCAACTCTCTCTCTCATTTATTTGTGCAAAGTATCATACTTCATTCATATCATATTTGCTTGTGTTGAGTATAATTCATATTGTCATATCATATCTATTTGCTTGTGTTGTGCCTTGCATAATTCACATTGCTATATCTTGTATATGCTTGGTTGTTTGTGTGTGCCTCACTTGTACTTAATCAACAAGAGCTTCACATAGCACCTCAACCCATTCAAGGGGAATCAAGAGGAGTTAGTCCAGAGCCCTTCACGGGGAATTCGGCTACACTTGTTGATTGTATTAAGTGTGATTGCAATATTTGCATTAGCTTCCGCATTAGCGCATTTAGTTCCTAGATTAGCACTTACACCAATTCACCCCCCCTCTAGGTGTTTTTTCAATTGGTATCAGAGCTAGTGCTCCTGATATTAGGCTTAACATCCTAGGAGTGAGATCCATTTTGTTGCTAATCTATTGTTTGCATTTGCTTGTTTGCACACATATAGTTTATCATGGCTTTCATGACCCCACCTATGTTTGACCCTTCCAACATTCATGTTTGGAAGATTAGGATGACCGTTTATTTACAAACCCTAGGACATAAGGTTTACCTTGCCATTACCAAGGAATCCTTCCTTAGTGATAGCAATCATATAGGGGCCAATGCACAAGCCCTAGAGGCCATTAGAAGCACATTATATAAAGATTATCTTTTACGTGTTTCTAACATTGATTCCGCCTTTGCAGTGTGGAATTTGTTGACAACAACCACCACCTCCAAGCTTCAATTGCCAAATCAACCGGAGGAATCTAGTGGAGAGTCCGACTCACAATGCTTGATGATCCAAGGGAATGACTCCCTTGAGGTACATTCGGAACCCCACTTAGATGATAATGAGTATGCTAGTTCTTCATGTGATGATTATGATGCCCATGCCTTAAATGAAGAACTATCTATTGTTTGTGAAAAATTGATTGAAAAGTATAAAATTTTGAAAAAGAAAAGTCTAGGCCTTAACAATGATAATAAAGACTTATTTTCTAGACTTAATATGGTTTTGCAAGAGAAAATGGAGATTTCTAATGAAAGGGATTCATTGAGATCTCAATTAGAACTTGCACTTAAAGAAAATGAATTTTTAAAATCTAAAAATGATTGCCATGTTGTTTTGAAGAAAAATGAAAACTTGTCTTCAAAAATTGATTTTGTTTTAAAAGAGAATGTTGCTTTGAAAAACAAAATTATTTCTATTTCAAATGATTTAAATGTTTGTTTAAAGAAAAATGATGTTTTGCAAAATAAGATTGATGCACATGTTTGCCATGCTAGGTTTGTATCACACACTTCACCTATTGCATGCCACACTTCTTCTTCTAAGATTAATGATGATATTTGTTTGCTTAAGAAGAAGATTAATTGTTTGGGCTCCACTATGAGCCAATGTGTCATGAACCACTCACGTTTGGAAACCTTGGTTCGAAAGAAACAAGTTCCATCCTTTATGCATGCACACCCTCCACGGCATACGCATGCTCCTCACGGACACCATCACACCATGTATGCTCATGTGTACACTTGTACACATTGTGAACGTAAGGGCCACTTTGCTAAATTTTGTTATGATAGATTAAATGTTTCAAATTTAGTAAAGAATTTTGTTTGGGTTAGAGAAGGTACTAACCCCCATAGACCCAAAAGAGTATGGGTACCAAAGACCACCCCTCCTTTGTTTAATGTAGGTGTGGGCTCTCACATGACGTGAGAGTGATGACACCTTGGAGTGGATGCGTTCCGAGCTTCATGGAAATCATATGGATGCATCACTTTCAAGGGAAGGTGGTGGAGAGGACCACCTTTTGTTTTGGAGAACTAGAGCGGTACCCTCATTGGTTTTGGTATCGAATCTCTAACTCCTTATTTATTGTTTACATGCTTTACATGTTTATCTTTCATAGCATGTTTCATTGTTTAGTGATTAGTATGAAAATGCCATGCTTATTAGACTTGTGATATACATGTTTAGTCATTTTGAGACACCCATGTTTAATATGGATAAATTCTTTTGTGTTCTCACTATTTGGTTGATATTGCGTATATCATATTTCTAATAACATGTAGATATTCATAATAATCATGTTTTTGTTTATCATGTTGAATTTTATTTTTTTTGATGCTACATGATTTGAATATATGTTTAAGTGTTAGTTTTCATTAAGACTAGGTATATACTTGTACATATAGTGGGCCACAAATAAATCTATATATGTTTGAGCTTGATTGCTTATTTGAACCCATTAGATGTGCTAGTATAGTCTAGTTTTGATGATTCGTACATTTCAAACTTGTATTCCATTTTTGGATTTGTTTTATGAGTTTTTCACTTCATGTATATGTTTGTATTGCCAAACTTTAAGATATACATGTAAACCCCTTGAGTCATTTGACTTTCATGCAAATCTATATATGGACTCAATTGTGTTTAGGGATATGTATGTATACTTATTGTGTTGACAATTCATACATATACCTTGAAATGAAATTTGTTTTGGTGAAGATTTAGTTTTTCTTGTTTTTGTGTTTAATTGTTTAACTTCATGTATATGTCTATCATGTCCAAACTATTAGATATACATGTTTTATCCTTTTGAGCCACGTGCCTTCATGCATATATTTTGTGGACTCGTTGTGTTTTAGATATGTATGTATATTTTAATTTGTACTTGACATACATATGCCATGAAGATTAAATAAGTTTTGATGATTTTCTTGTTTTCAATGTTTAAGGAATAATTGAGCTTAATTGAATATTTTCATGATTATGATATTCACACTTTATTGTACACTCACATTTATTGCTTGCTCATGTTTTGTATTCATGAGTCATATTTATGCCTAATTGAATTAGAGTGTTGATTATCTTGTAGATTTCATGTTTTATGAAAAATTATTGTATTCCTTACTTGAAGGATTTCGTACTAGTTTAAAAGATTTTCCATTTAACTAGTTACGGTATTCTTCATTTTGGTAGAGTTTTTCAAACAAAGCTTATTTTTCAAATCTATTTTTGAAAACCCTACCCTTAAAGGGCGGTTGGAAGGGAGATCATGTTCATGTATACTTTACAAGTGAAAATCATTTAAAACTTGAACCATGATTGGGTGGTAGATTATATGAGATATACACTTGATTATTATTGTTGATTCAATTGGTATCATTGAACTCTTTCAATTGTATCAATTTTGACATTTTTGTATACTCATATATTTGTTTATTTATGTATGCTTCAATTTTAATGGTATCAATTTCTATTTTTCATACATATATGTTTTATTTGTGTTCAAAATATCATAAATTTTAGTTTTTGTTTACTCAAGCTCTAGCATAACCAACACCTTGAGCTTCGACTTCATTTCAATTGATTTAGTTTTCAATTGGTATCTTATTTTAAGCCTATGTATAGTTTGTGTTGGTATTTCATAAAGGGGGAGAAATTCGATTTTCATATTTCAATTGGTATTTGTTTTCCACTCCCTTGCTTTATGATAGAAAATAGTCATTTCAATTGTTTATATGACTTAAAAAGAAAATTACTATCTTTTGATATCAAGATGTCTTATGTTTTAAATTGGTATCTAAAAATTTTTGTTTAAAGAAAAATACAAAAGTTTTGATTTGTATTGACTATATGCATATAGATTCATGATGAGTGTATCTTATATTGAAGAGCTTAACATCTCTTCTTTGTGTGGTGCACGTGTGTAGGGGGAGCTTCACATCTCCTCTTATTCATTACATAATGTTTGTTATGTGAATTAGGGCTTAACATCCCTCCTTCATGTAATGCATATGTGTAGGGAAGCTAACTTAGCGCCTTCCTCTTCATGAATGTATATAGCATATAACATTTATTGATCTTTGTTTAATTTCAATTGATATCAAGATGCTTCATTGACATATTTATCTATTGATATCATGTTGTTTAAAGTCACCCCTTATTGACTTTGTTTTAGACAAAAAGAGGGAGAACATTATTTTATTGTTTTGATTGACAAAAGGGGGAGAAAGATTTTTACCCCTCATTTTATTGTTTGGATTGTTTACCCCTTTGTTGATGATTGACAAAAAGGGGGAGAATAATTTGAGTTTTATATATGCATACTTATGTTTTTGCATATATTAAGTTTTATTGGTATCTAGAGCATCTAGTGTTTTGTTAATGTTTTATTAATTTAATTGGTATCTAGAGCTTCTAGAATATATTTTATGCATGTTGATGCATACATGTTTATATGCATACTTGTGTTAAGTTTTCTCATGCTTAACAAATAAACAATAGATATGCATATATGTTTTGTTTTGCAAATAGGAGAAAAAGAATTTGAAGAATTTGATATGTTTTATCTCCATACATTTGCATACATATTTATGAGCTTCATGTCATATAATTTTTATTTTTTATTTGTTTATGCATGAGTTAAGGGGGAGCTTCTTTGAAGCTTAACTTTAATCCATGCATATATAACTCCATGAGTTTTGTCATCATCAAAAAGGGGGAGATTGTTGGCCCAAAGGCCTTCCACCCTAGTTTTGATGATGATTAACTCATGTAGTTATGTTTACTAATAATCTTGTGTTTCTAGTTTCAGATTCATTAACCAAGATATTAGTTGATGATTAGCTTCAACAAGGAGTTTAGAAGCTTTTCATGGTGATTCCAGGGCCAAAGCTTCATGATCACACATTGCCTAGCCCATGGATAGAGTTCTGGAGCAAGTCAACTTGAAGATGAAGATCATCAAGAAGACTTAGGTATCCATAGTTTAGATAGTGTGTTTTAGATCCATTTGTAAAGTTTAGTATAGTTGATATGCTCAAGTGCACAACACACAAAAGATTCAAGTTTTGGATTTGGTTTTCATGAATAATAGATCAAAACAAGTTTACATAGTTTATATGTATAATAGATGTATTCTAGTTATACATACATGATTACACTTCCTATACAAACTTATTTTGACTATCTTAAATCAAGTTTGATAAAAATACAAGTTTTGTTTTTGATAAAATTTGCAAGACTCAAAAATGAATTGATATGATTGATATGTCTTGAAATTTTTATCACAAGTTTGTGTTTCAATACAAAATGTTAAAACAAGTTTTGTGGATTTTTAGAAGACTTAAAAGAATTTTCAAAATATTTTTAAACAAGTTTTGGTTTTTGGTAAAAATGATTAAACATAAAAATAGTTCATATTGATTGATATTTGAGCTAAACTTTTTACCACATGTTTATATATCAATGCAAAATGATAAAACTATTTTTGGTGATTTTTAGAAGTGTTAAAAGATTTTTAGAAAAATATTTTACATTGTTTTTCTGACCCAGCATTCTGTTCCAGGCTTCAACCAGTCGACTAAGTCAACTGACCAAGTCGACTAGGCTGAAGTCGGTCGACCGGGCCGGTCGACCGACGTGCACAAATCTGTGCACTTTTGGAGACACTGGGACGGTCGACCGTCCGGGTCGACCGGTCTGAGAGCAGTGCTCTCTGTTTGTTTGGGTCGACGGGCCGGTCGACCGTGGTTGCCCAACGGTCACATTTCTGACCGTTGGCGGTCGACCGGGCCGGTCGACCGTCAGCCTGTCAGGCTGCCACATCAGCCTAACGGCTAGATTTCTGATGGAGGTATAAATACCCCATCTCTTGGGCTGTTTTGACAAGACTTTTGACAAGAAATTTTCAGAGTTTGTTTAGTGTTTAAACAAGTTTTCAAAAGAGTTTTTGAGCCAAAAAGATTCCATCTTTATTGTTTTGGGTTTTTGAAAAATCAAAGAAAATAGGAATTTGGGATATTTGTATTGGTTTTCATTCTCTATCTTTTACAAGAGTTTTCTCAAGTATTTTCTTTGTTGCTTGTTTTCAAAAAACCTTGATTTTCACACTTGAGCTATATCTTCTATCCTAATCTATTAGGATCTTGTTTTGTGGAAATGAAAAGGAAAGAGGTTTGTGGTTGAAAGAGACCACCTATTGTAAACCCTTGATTTCTTGGTGCTCCCTCTTTGGTAGAGGTTGAGGTTGTGATTTGGGTTGTTAGTTGCTCCCTTTATTGTGAGGTGGAGATTGGTGTTTACTCCCTCTTGGTGAGGTGGAGTTGGTTGTTGGTTTGTATCCCTCAAGTGTGAGGTGGATTAGTTGTTGTATTGGCTACGGGCCTTATCCCTCTTCGGTAGAGGTGAATTGTGGTTGTATTGCCTCGATGGCATTGAGAGAGGAGTTCGGTACTCCTATAGTGAATTGGAAATCCTACACGGTGGTGTAGGCGGGGATGTAGAGCTAGGGGCTCGAACCTCGAAACATATCCGTGTGTTTGCGTTTGATCCAATATCTCTCAACTCTCTCTCTCATTTATTTGTGCAAAGTATCATACTTCATTCATATCATATTTGCTTGTGTTGAGCATAATTCATATTGTCATATCATATCTATTTGCTTGTGTTGTGCCTTGCATAATTCACATTGCTATATCTTGTATATGCTTGGTTGTTTGTGTGTGCCTCACTTGTACTTAATCAACAAGAGCTTCACATAGCACCTCAACCCATTCAAGGGGAATCAAGAGGAGTTAGTCCAGAGCCCTTCACGGGGAATTCGGGTACACTTGTTGATTGTATTAAGTGTGATTGCAATATTTGCATTAGCTTCCGCATTTAGCGCATTTAGTTCCTAGATTAACACTTACACCTATTCACCCCCCTCTAGGTGTTTTTTCAATCTGGTAATAATATAATAATCATGCCAAGTCCCCGTAAAAGTGATAGTCATGGATATGCCATATAATACAGGTATCAGGGGTGGTAGCGTTCGGTCTGGGGTCACAATGTCAAGTCAATGTACTTATACCACATGAAAGCATGTCATATATCGGGTGTCAGGATCAGGTGTCAAGTATGACATATATCAAGTACCGGTGTCTAAATATCAAGTACCGTGGACAGGTTTCAAATATCAAGTGTCGGTGTAAATACCGAGTGCCAATGTAAATACCGAGTGCCGGAGTCATAAATCATATATCAAGTGTGACATGTCAAGTGTCGGTGTAAATACTGAGTACCAGGTGATAACATGTCAATCGTCAAGTATAGCATGGTAAGTATGGGTGTCAGATATCAAGTGATAAATGTAGCATGTCAAGCACCAGTATCAGATATCAAGTGATAAGCATGGCAAGTACCGGTATCGGGTATCATATGTCAAATATAGCATGACAAGTACCGGTATCAGATATCAAGTGTTAAGTATAGCATGAATCATGTGTCAAGTATAGCAGGCCAAATATCAGGTGTATATATGTCAGGGTCAGGTAACTATTATGTCGGTGAGAGTCACAACATCAAATATCAGGTAAACTGGTTACATCACATGGTACAGGAGAACGGTATAAACATTTCAAACTCTACACTACCATTTTTATAATAATAAATTATCTTTTAATTAGTTATGTGGAGCAGAGTAAAGCGGGAGCAGATCTAGGCATACCCGATATAATACCGGTTCGAAAGTATAATAATGGCCGGAAGCTATTTATAAGCATGATAATCATTTATATGACATATATTATTTGCATAAGGAGACATCATATATTAAAAGCTAGATAATAATTATTAGATAAAGAATGATGGTAATAAAGTAAGAAATGTACTCGCCTAGCACCGGAACAAAATACCGAGATAATCCGGAAAAATCCCGCGAAAACACGTGCAAGCCAACAATCCAAATATATATATATATATATAATTATATATATATATATATATATATATATATATAATAATAATAATAATAATAGAATATATATATATATATATATTTGAGAGAATAAGAGAGGAGAGAGAGGATTAGTTAGAGAGAGAAAGAGTTTTATTGGAATTATTTAAAAAAAGGAAAAGAAAAAGTGGAAAAAAGGAAAGAAAGAAATAAGGAAATAAAGGAGGGGTATGTTGAAAAATATGTAGATGTAATTAGGGGATTAGGGGATGGGTATTTAGGGGAAGTGAATAAAAGGGGTATTTATGGAAAGGAGGAAAAGAAAGAAATAAAAGAAAGAAGAAAGGAGAAAGAAAAAGAAAAGAAGAAGGAGAAGGGAGGAGGGAGGAGGGGTTGGCGGGCGGCCGGCGAGGAGGGGGCGGGCGGCCGGGGACCCGGGGGAGAGGGGGTGGTAGTGGAGTTTTGGTGGTGTTGGTGTTGTTGTTGTTTGTGTTGTTGAAGGAGGTGGTGGGTGGTGGTTAATGGTGGTGATTGGTGATGATGGAGAGTTTGGAGAGTAGTAGATGATGATGGGGTGGTTGGAGTGGAGGAAGTGGTGAAATGGGTGGTGAATTTTGGAGGAGAAGAAGTTTTAATGGTGGTGGGTTTTGGTGAAATTGAAGAGAAGGAGGTGGTGTTTGGAGATAAGGGAAGTGGGGAAGGGGAGTGAGGGGTTGGGGGTGCGGCGACGGCGGCTAGGGCGCCGGCAACGGTGGTGAGGGTGACCGGCGGCGGTTGAGGAGAGGTTGGTTGTTTTGATGGAGAGATGAAATGGAGAAGAATGGAAAGAAAGGAAGAAAGGAGGGAAGATAAAAGAAAGAGATGGAGAGGGGAAGCATGGGAAGGGGGGCTGCTGCTGTGCTTGCTGCTGCAAGAGGAGTGGGTCGGCAGTTGGGGTGCAGGTAGGGGTGCCACCGGATACGGATTATCCGCGGATATCCGCACCCGAATCCGCCTCCAATCCGGATACGGATATCATTTTTTCACATCCGTCATATTCTTATCCGTATCCGTATCCGAAATGTAGGTGCGGATACGGATATGGTAAAAGTAATATCTTATTCGTATCCGATCCGATATCCGAATGTTGCGTGTTTCATAATGATATCGGTATGGAGAAGACTATTCTTCAATGGAATAAGGTATTAAATTTAATATTTTGAGTTGGTGAAAAAGTAATAGTGAAAAGTATTCAATTTTTGCAAGAGCACCACATGATATTTTGAGTATTTCGACATCAACCATGACATACGAATCGGCATTTAGCACCAGAGGACGTGTAATCTATTGTTATAGAAGTCAAATGACAATGAATACGATGAATGTATTGATATGTACACAATAAATCATAGTATGTATCACATTTAATATTGTAGTAGATGAGATAAAAAGTAATATAAGTATTTCTGTTTAATTTATCTTTAACCATATCCATTTTTAACATATCCGATTAGTATCCGCATCCGATCCGCTAATATCCGATTTATATCTGATATCCGATTTTGGCGGATACGGATATCATTTTTCACATCCGCCAATATCCGTATCCGTATCCGAAGGTTGGGTGCGGATATGGATATGGTAGAGGTAATATCCGATCCGTATCCGATCCGATGGCACCCCTAGGTGCAGGGCATGGAGGAGAAAGAGAAAAGAAGAAAAAGAAAGAAAAGGGAAAAAGGAAAAATAAGAAAAAAAATAATAAGAAGAAGAAATAAATTATAAATAAATATATTATAAATAATATAATTATTAGAATATCCTGGGAGTATAAAGTAGAGGAGTGGAGGAGGATAAAGCAAGAAAAGGGAAGATCAGAAAATAATATTATTATTTTAATAAGGTGAAAATTCGACTGTTTCAGAATCGTTCCGAAAAATTTCTCAAAATAGAAAATATTATTTTAAGATGTTTGGTGAAATCGAATTCGATAAATTCAATGTCGTTTTTAAATTAAAATTTTGGAATCTTCCGGCGATACCGGCCGACACCAGAATCGGTGAATTTTGATAAATTTAGAAAAAATTTAAAAAATGTTTTTATATAGACAATGAAATTTAAGAGGTAATATGAAAGCCGTTTTTTGAAAATTAAATGCCATTTGAAAACTAAAAATCCGGGAATCAGTCAGCGATGCCGACAGATACCGTTTGGAAATTTTGCAGAAAATTCTGAAAAATTTCAGAAAATCATGAAAATCTAAAATATTAGAAAACAATATCTGAAACTGAAATCGGTCAAATCAGAATACCAGAATGGTCAAATCAGGTGGTATGCCGGTATCGAGTTCTCGGTCCGGGTCAGGGCTGACTCTAAGACTGAGAATCCGGATCCGATACCAAAAACATGAGAAATCACAACTTAAAAATTATATTGGAAGAAAATTGCAATAATACGGTCAAAAAGTCGGGACATGTATCTGGGTACGTATCCCTAGAACGGGGTGCTACACTCATTTTTAGCAACTTGTTTTGAGCCTCAATTCTCCCAAACCTCAATTTGAAAAAACTAAACGTTGTTCCCAAACGAGGCAGTAGAAATTAACCAGAACAATACGTCCAAAGTCTAAAGCAAGCAATCACAATGTTTATATACAATGATACATACAGCAATAGGATATGCAGGAGAGATGAATCTGTTAGAAACATTACTAAACTTTAACATTGACAAAAATTCAATAGGGCTTAGTTTGGCAGCAGAGCTTCTTAAACTGGGGTTTCGTTTAAGTTAAAATAAAATTGAGGTTAATTTGAGGTTTGTACCCATAATGGGGTTTCATTTAAGTTAAAATAAAATTGAGGTTAATTTGAGGTTTGTTTTTCATTTAAGTTAAAATAAAACTGAGATTTGTTCCAATACAACCCCAGTTGAGTTCAATAACTCCAATTTCATAAGATTTAAAGGCCTTGTAATCTTAGTTTTACAAACTTCATTTTGATTCCCAAACTACGCCCACTTCCATTCCCACGGTCCTTGAACATGGGAGAGAGAAGAAAGTACACTTTGCACTTTGATGAGACTCACAAAATGTGTTTTTTGTTTTCTCTCTCCCTGCTCCGAGCTCTCCATCAACTGTGACAGACGGTCTACAACATGAAAGACCATCACCTCATCTTTCGCGCGTTAGAGCCAACCCGACCCATTCCAGAACCTTGTTTCGAGTCCCAAACTCGCCCAAACCTCGGTTTGGGAAACTAATCTTGTTCCCAAACGAGGTCTAGGGAGCACTGAAAGTACAAAAAAAGCTGCATGAAAACAACGGCGAAGACTAAACAGGCAAATGCTGAGCAACACTAGTGCCAATTCAACCAGTGCAAGTTCCAACACACTGCTGTCTTCTCAAGTTCCATATCAATAAGCAGAAAGAAATAATCACCGGTAATCTCACATGCTCTTAAAGTCAATACATCCCATTGTTTCTAAATCCAACATTCATGACTCCTCATTCAGAAAAAATGCGACAACAAATTCAACAAGATTTAGCCCATTTTTGCCACCCAGAGAGAACGGGACAATTCAGTACTACCAAAATCGTTATAAAAGATGAGATCGAGAAATATTCAGGGACAACCAACACCCCAAAATTACCAAACTAAGTCTGTTTGGTGCAAGGAAGTGGGCGGAAGTAAGAAAATAGGGAAGTATATCGCTCACTTCCCTATCTATCTAAACACCAAAAAAGAAAAATAAGAAAACCTCTTTTCTTTTCTATTTTCTCTTTTACACAATCATTTCCTCACTTTCAGAGTGTTACACTAAATTTTGTGGTCATGTAAATCTCATTTGTAATAAATTATAGCACAAAACAGTTAATTTTTTGATCATGTAAATCTCACTTGCATTCTAATTACAGTCCATTTTTTATTTTTCTTAATTAATTTTTATTTTAATATTATTTTGCGGTTAACTTTGTGGTCAACTTTTTCACTTTTACTTCACATTACCATCCAAACACAGATAAGACATAACATTTATCAAATCATACTTCCCAACAATATCCAAACACCGAAAAACTTACTAATCAATTTCCAAGTTCCAAGGAAACTATTACCACTTCCTCACTTTCTTACTTCCTCACTCCACCCTTAACCAAAAGGCTCTAAGATCTAAGCTGAACTCTGCTTCTTGAGTTTGCCAAGCTCCTGCCTGATAGCAGGCTCCCCTCTGAAAAAACAATGGTGCACCAGAATTAACATGGAAAAAAACTGGCATTAGAGGAAGAAAGTTCATATTGGCAAAGAAAAACTATATCTCACCTTATCTTCACCAGCATCACCTTAAACCTGTCAAAGTCAGTCAAGGAAGCTCTCCTCTCCTGAACAATCAGCTTCCTCCCCACAAGCTGTTCTCCCATTTGTTCTTCACATCTGCAACCAAAATTTAAGTGGTCAGAATAACATATCATGAATATGTACTTCATGCTCACACTCAGTAGTGATGAAACCAAATATCCTCACCTGCAGCTTCCATGGCAGCTATCAGGGGCTTCTTTTTTGGAATTCTTGGAATGTCAATCTTTATTCTCCGTGAGGGTTAGTCTCTTGAAGTTATCTGTCCTCTAACCAAGTCGGGAGCATCAACTAGAGCCCGGACAGTTTAAAAATGAGACAAGAAACAAGTAAAATTCGAATATTTGCATCTTAAAAAGAAAAAGGTTGCCAGTTTTTTTTTTTGAGAATGTAAATTTTATTTATCAAAAACCATAATACAGATATAAATCCAACTGGCTATACATATAACTCGTTACATGCACTAAGTCGACTAGTTCAGGAGCCTAGTCGACTATATTGCTGCCAGTCGACTAGTCACAAGATCAAGTCGACTTATAATATACTCCAGAAGTATCCGTCCTCTCTGTTGCCACAGGAGTCGACTAATACAAAAAGGATTAGTCGACCGTACGTGCACCAAGTCGACTAGTTAAGAAATCCTAGTCGACTATATTTGTTTCAAGTCGACTAACCAAAAAGTCAAGTCGACTTGAATTTTGATCTGGATGTATCCGTCATCTCTGTTGCCACAGGAGTCGACTAATCCCAAAATTAGTCGACTATACTTGAATGTAGTCGACTAGAAACCCTTACTAGTCGACTAAAACTGCTTGTATCCCATCTTTTCTGTCAGAATTCCATACCCCTCAAAATTCACCGTGTCAGTTGGATCCAAAGTGAATATAGTCCTATAGATGTGCAACTTAATCTTGAATATAGTAGAACCCACCTCCTGTGCCTGGCCTTCAAAAATTTTCATATTACGGGCATTCCAATATGATAAACAGTACAAGCAAGGCCACCTTTTTAGCTTTTTGCTTTTCCACCGGATCCCTTCGCCTCCTTTTTAATCCACTTAAGAGCACTAGAGATAGTTGACATCCCCCGAGAGATACCCAGCCAGTCTCTAATGTATCTCCAAACCATAGCAGAGAAGGAACATTGAAAGAATAGATGATCTGCCGATTCCTTATTACCAACACAGAGTACACACGAATCCTCAACCTGAAGAAAGGTCAATCTATCTTTTGTAGGTAGTCTCCCGCGCTGCAAGCCAAGAGTACAAGCATGCTTTGGTGTGACATACGAATTCCAAACTGAGCTTGTCCAAGATAGTCTGGAACCCTTATATCTGAAAAACTCATATCCGAGGGATATGCACATCCGCTCACCTATCACCCAAGAGGTTACTCGCCTCTTCGCCGCCTCAACGGATCCTTCTACATGGCATATTTTATCACGTATCGCCACTAGCCTCTTAAGCAATGGCGAATCATCCCTTATACATTTCCAGTCCCAAGCAGATACATCCCCTTTAAGGTAGATATGATGCACCCAACGTACCCATAAGTGTCCTTTTTCTTATGAATATTCCAAAAGGATTTTGCTAACAGAGAATCATTCCAAGTTTTTAGATCTCGAAATCCCAATCCACCTTCCGATTTTGGCAAGCAAATGGATTTCCAAGAAACCGGATGATGGCGCTTATGCCATAAGAAATTCCTGCACAGCCGAGTTACCCTGTCTATGATAGCACCTGGAACCGGAAAAATAGATAGCCAGAAGCAATCCACTCCTTGTAGCACTGATCTGATAAGCTCAGCTCTACCCGCAAAAGAAGGCTGGACGCCACCCAGAGTTGATATACATTGTTATTTTATCAACAAAAGGTGCAAAATGGTCAACCTGTAACCTCCGAGCCGCCAACGGGACACCAAGATAACGGAAAGGCATCACACCAACAGGGATTCCAGTCAACTGCCTCAGTTGAACAAGTTCCTCTCCATATACTCCCGCCGTAAAGAGGTTGACTTGAGCAAGTTAGCACACAAGCCCGATTTCAAACAAAATCCTTGAGGCTATCCATAATAATACTGACAGAAGTAATGTCCCCTCTAGCCATGAGCATGAGATCATCAGCAAATGCCAGGTGTGATAACCTAAGATTTCCACACCTAGGGTGAAATTTGAACCCCAACCTGTTAGTACTGACCTTTAGACTCCTCGAAAGATATTCAATGCATATAAGAAAAAGAAAAGGAGACAAAGGATCACCCTGTCGCAATCCCTTCTTCCCATTGAACATCCCCCATATCCCTCCATTCAGGCCAATAGAATAAGAAGGAGACGTTACACATTGCATAATCCATCCAATAAATCTGGCCGGGAACTGAAGACCAGTCATCACCTCAGCAAGGAATTCCCAAGAGACCGAATCATATGCTTTTCGGAGATCCACTTTAATTAAGCATCTTGGGGATACCCTCTTCCTGTTATACTTTCGCAATAACTCTTGGACCAAATGGATATTTTCAATCATACTCCGACCCTCTACAAAAGCAGATTGCGAAGGATCAATAATTCCACCGAGCACAGGTCGCAGCCTCGCAGCCAGTACTTTAGAAATCACCTTATAGATCACATTACAACAGGCAATAGGCCTGAAATCACTCACAGAATTAGCATGAGCAGATTAGGCACTAAAGCAATCAAAGTGTGATTCATTTGCTTCAGAAGATATCCTGATACGAAAAATTCCTTGACAGCATCACAAAACTGAACACCAATAATATCCCATGCTGTCTTAAAGAAGAGTGCACTATATCCATCCGGACCCGGTGCCTTGTCATTGCCAATACTGAACAGAGCCTCCTTAATCTCCTCCGAGGTAACCCCCTTCAACAGTTCAGAAGCTTGAAGGGAGGAGATAACCTCCCCACACTGAATCACCTGTGGGTCAACATGCTCCACCTGAGAATGAGTACCCAGAAGACCCTCGAAGTAACGAAGAAATTCCAAAGCTACCTCCTCCGTCGACTCCGTCATTGAACCATCCTCCTTAGAAATAGCCGCCACATAACCACGCCCCTTGTTTCTTTTCACAATACTGTGAAAGAACTTAGTACATTTATCAGATTTAGAAACATAAGTGCATTTAGCCAGCTGATAAAAGTAGTCCAACTCCGCCTTAGATAAGGCCAATGCATTCTTACGTAACTCCAAAACCTCTCCCGCAGTTCAGAATTATCAAATTGAGATTGGATCTGCACCTGAGCGAGTTTAAGGAGCATCCTAGCCCGATCAGCTCGAGAAGCAATATGACCAAAGTTCCTCTCATTGAGAAGTTTCAACGGGGCTTTCAATAGCTTAAGCTTGCGACAAAACTGAAATTGAAGAGAACCTACTATCTCAATTTCCCAGCCAGCTCTAACAGTCTCCCGAAAGTCCTCATGACCCGCCAAGAAATTCCAGAATCGAAACGGTCTATTCACCGTTCGGGGCCGCTCAAGTAAAGAGACTATTCCAGGGGAATGGTCCGACAGACAACCAGACGGTAAGAATTCCACATGGCAGTAAAAGGCCCTCTGATGCCAAAGAGGGTTGGCCATCACTCTATCCAACTTAGACCAGACATTACCATTGGTCCAAGTCAAGTGGCAACCCGTGAACTGTAAGTCCGACAGTCCCAATTCATCACAACAATCAGTAAAGTCTTTAATTTGTATTGTGACACCTCCACACCACACACCCTCTCCTCCTGTCTCAAGATATTGTTGAAATCCCCCATCAGAAGCCAAGGTTCAGACATATTATCACCCCATCTAATTAAGTTCTCCCATAGGCTTCTCCTAGTCACTATAGAATGGAACCCATAAACAAAACTACCAATGAAAGATACGGATGATACCTTACATACCACCCTGCAGTGAATAATCTGAGGGAGAATCTCCAGAGTATCCAGCTGAATCTTCAATGGATCATACAGGATTAATATTCTACCTCCACCATGAGAATCAAAGTTGTTTTCCTGCTTCATCCTTTAAACCTCCTACCCATGAACACTTCCAGTCCAGACTGTGAAAGCTTAGTCTCTAATACTGCCATTAAACCAATCTCCCTCTTTTTTACCAGTGCCTCAACACCCTTTTGTTTCAGGGGTAGGTGAAACCCCCTGATATTCCAGAATGCCAACCTCATTTGGAAGGTTGAAGGGATTTCCCCTTCATTTTTCCTTTAGTTACTAAGGCGAAGTTGAGACCCTTTTCTGTCAATTTTCGATTCTCCCTCACAGCCACCTGACGACTCTGTGGCACCACCACATTCTCCTTTTCCTTGCCCCCTACAGTGATCTGCTCCCGAATCTGGACTGATGATTCCTCCAAAGTCACCACCGAACCGTGCCTTACATCCTGAGGTACGATCCTGTCAGAAGCACTCGATCTAAGTTCAGGACCCATCTTCTTCTTCATTTTATTAAGACTTCTAGTCCCCTCATATCCCACTCCCACATCAGGCAAATGTTTCAATCCAGCATCAACCGGTTGTATCTCGGACCGTTCTGGTACAACAGAAATTTCTGCTACCTGAACAGACTTTTCTGGCAGCAGAATAGGGTCCGTATTACCCGTACCATGCTTATTGCCCCCAATTATTGTATCACCATGTGTCACCCCAACATCCTGAGTCGGAGCACCTGTAGTCACAACCTTGCTCGATGTCGCCATGGCAACGCTCAGATTCCCACTATTCTCCCCCTTCTTTTGCATAACCACTCCACCTGGCCGGCCCATCTTCCGAGGCACATAAGCAGTATGCTTAGCCCCTTCCAAAACTTTGTTGCAGTCACCCTCAATATGGCCAAACACCTTGCATTTCTTACAGTATTTTGGTTTAACCTCAAATACCACTAACTGGTCATAAATGTCACCAGTCGGAAGCTTAATTTCCAACGATGAGACTAGTTCCTTTGAAGCATCCACCTCTACCATCACCCTAGCAAAAGAAAGCCTCTCTTTACTTAAGGTCATCTTGTCAGTGGATATTGGTTTCCCAATTCTTGACGCAATTTTGCTCAAAGCACGGGCATTCCAACATTCAAGTGGAAGATCCGGTAACTGAACCCAGACTGGTACTGTAGCAAATTCTTCACCTCCAAATCTAAAGTACCTTGGCATGTTCTTCAGCATCAAGCATCTCCCATAGATAAAGTATGGTCCCCCGTTCAAGACACTAAGTCTATCCTCCTCCGATGTAAATTTAAAGACTACCCAGCCCGAACGATGGACCCAGTGTGTACATTCAACCTTCCACCCCTCTCGAATAGTCCGGATCGCATCCATGCCTGGGAAGCGACCTGTAAATTGTCCCACAAGACAAAATCCCCATATCTCTGTAACATCATCGACATCATCATTCGTTATGTGCAGCATATCCTCCCCGGAATCCACCATATCCATTTGATACCCTTGCCTAAGTTGCGGTTATCTTTGAACAAGTTAACCCACGGGCCTCTGTTAACAGAAGCCGTCCCCTTCTGTGTCTCCACCACATTAGAAACAACCCTCCGGTTCTTCTCAATATCAGCAGAGTCCAACTGTGGCATTCCATCAAACACTTGTGTGCCTCCAAATCACCCTTCTTCTGCAATAAGCGAGAAGCCGACGCATCACCTCCAACATCTTCAGAGTCTTCTGAATCAGAAGAAGCAGATGCAATTTCCACCTGCACATCATCATTAACCTGCTGCCTCACAGCAACTGAAACACCAATCTGCTGAGCATGGACATGCGGCGATGTCTCATCTCCAGTAGCACCCTCCGACAATCTTCCCTCAACTTCCTTAGAAATCCCAACTCGGGATCTAGAAGCCGGCATCATAGAAATATTTCGACCAAGAGAAATTTCCAGCGGTTCCCACCAGCCCTAAAAAGGGGATGGGATCACCAAGAAAATGCAGACCAGGTAAAGAAACAAAGAAGAACCCAGGAGGGAGCAATACCTGAAGAGGAGACAAGGCAGGAATCAACCATGGAAGATTCAACCCTGGGAGAGCGTCACTCTCGAACTCCTCGATCAATTGCCCCTGGAAAGGGTTGGATGGGAGACCGGAGCCCGAGACCGGCGAAGTGAAGGCCGGCGGCTGCGGGCGGCTGCGGGGCGGTGGTCTAGGTCGGGGGCGGTGACGGTGGCCTAGGGCACGGGCTCTATCAAATCTTTAAGTATTTCTAATTTAAGTTTTACTATAGATGGTTCCGTCCAAAATCCCCTTGTTGAAAACTAACCAAGGTATGTTAAGCTGGCTGACCCAGCATGTGAACTTGCGAACTGGTTGGAAATTAGAATCTAGAATTGTTCACGTTCTTTAAAAAGCACAGGGTTGCAACACTGGGTTCTTTTCTTTTTGGCCAATTTAGAACTCCAGTTGCCTACTCTGATTTCATATTATTCAGACACGCGGAAAGGGGGCGCCTTTGTCCTGTGATTCATGAAAGATTTTGTGGAGGGTGTTATTGTGTGAAATAGCCTACCTACTTCTGCAAGTCCGAACAATAAACAACAGTTAAAATTCCGGCAATTTTTAAAAAAAAACATCTTTTAAAATAATTGAAAAAAATATATCTCTCTCAAAAATATTCCAAAAACAGACCTCTGACATGACACGATGATGGTGGGGCGTTTCTGTTGGTTATCTGCTTAACAGGAATCAATCTGACAACTAATCAAGATCACTGAGATATCAACAATCTAATTGGCCAGGTCGGCAAATATCAGGTGGGAGGTTTCCGTTCAATAGAACTTTCCTTAATTTAAGAAACACCTTTCATTTCCTTCCTTGGTTAAACACCAATTAGACTGAATCTAAATCAGTCTCGATATACTATAAAGTATATCCCCTGTATAAAGG
>JAVJIF010007780.1:242500-301882 GCA_038442645.1 Agave tequilana | reverse complement strand
TTTTGATGATTTACAGAATGTGCTAACTTACTTGTTTTTTGTAAGTTAGAGGAATCCCAAACATCCTTACCGATACCATTAGTGTACTTGCTTCTTCCTACATTCTTGCCTTTAAATGGATCTTGAGGGAGAATATTCAAGTCTTGTCATGTGAAACTAGGTGATGGGGGAGAACTTTCATTCAATCTATCATGTGAAAAGTTCTTAGCACAAGTGTTGTAATTGCCTATGATCCATCATGAGGTTATGTTATCAAGAAGTTGGAGGTTAGTGGGGAATACTTAGTAGAAAGTTAGCCATGCATTTTTTCCATTTCTAAAATGTTAAAAACACTTTTCAACATCAATTCATTTCAAATCATGTTACAAATCTTTCTTGTTTCTTTCTATCTTTCTATTCATTCTTGAAACAAAGAGAAACTTTAAAATGAATAGAAAAACTGCACATCACGTTACTATCGACTCCCCTCCTTATGTATACGACCCGTATAACCACTTTACTATTATGGTAGAATCAAGGAAACTACAGCACCATTCACTCACTTTTTACCATTTTTGTGCAACGCTTTCCGATGATCAAATTTTGGCACTGTTACCGGGAGGGGTAACGATTTTCTTATTCTTACTAAAAAGTTTTCTTATTTTTGTGCAGGAGGAGTCAAGAGATTAATTACTGCAGTGAACCTACACTTTGCTTGGAAAAGAAGAGCACATTTTCCTCAGAAAAGTCGCGCAGTGTAACTTTTCTGATTGAAGTACTCACAAAAACTTTTCTGTAGGGTTGCTGAAATTGCGCAAATTGCTATCTGCAAGTGTTAGTTTCTTGTATGCCTCACCTATACACTGTTAATAACTCAACAGAAATTCATTTGTTGTGAAATTAAAAACTGGATTAGGCTTTTGTTTATAGAGCATGTGTCTATTTCAATTCATTTCAATTTCTATTGAAGAGTGCTGGAGAAAGGTACGCGTGCATCTCATTTAGAATAGGACTATCATTTTGTAGTGATTTATCACTTTGAGTGTTATCTTATTGTGAATATATTGTACATTTGCACAAATTGACTTTAAGGGACAATCCCAATAAAAAAAGATAAGGTGGAAAGTCATTACCCTTTCTTAACTCAAAAACCATCTCCCACTTAACTCACAATCGTAAGCCTAACTAAAAATTGATAGACGTTGGCCCGACGACATTTCGGACTCACTAAGAGATTAACTGAGGGTGAAAATTGTAAGAATCATAATCATACTCTTGCAAAATTGGTGTATAAGGAAAGAGGATTAAGAGGTTAAGCCTCAAAAACTCTCCAATTTGGCATAATTAAGGCTCAAGGCTCACGCCCGGATACCTCCCACCGAGTTTTGGCCCTACCTGGCCGATTAGCTTGTAGTCGGGTTCCTGCAACACCCTCCTCCGGGTAATCGACCAGTTAGGAGTCGTTTTAGATCCAGATACCTTAGACTAGGCTTGGTGGTTGTTTTTTTTTCTTTTGTTTGTTGTTCATTCTTTTTGATTATTTTGTTAACTGCACGTTGTTTGTGGTGTGCTGCATACAAGAGAAGTTGTGAGATTCAGACTCGTCCAGATTAATCCAAACCGCTTCATTCCCACCACATCCAGAGCCAATAATGGCCTCATTGCAGGATAGATTTTACCCGATCAGGACTTCACTCCTTGTATAAAACTTTCTGAAGCAAATGGCAATAAATTTCGAGCTGAAACCCTAATTCATGAACACTCTTATGAAATTTCACGGCTTAGAATCATAGGACGCATACTTCTTTCTTAGAAAATTTGAAGAAGTATGACTCTTGATGCGTATTCCATAGCTAGGAGATGATGCCGTTAGGTTACGTTTCATTTCCTTTTCCCTAAAGGATCTAGCTAAAAAATGGTTGTACAGCTTGGCTGTAGACACGATCACAACATGGGACGATTTCATCAAGGTTTTCTTGAAGAAATATTACCCAATCCACAAGACCGCCCTCATCAAAAAGAACATCTGCAGTTTAAAGTGAAAAACACCTAGAGGGGGGGGGTGAATAGGTGTGATTGCTAATCTTAAAAATTTTAACTCTCTAAATGCGGAACCTAAAACAAGTGAGGCTCAACTTAGTACAATTCAACAAGTGTAGCGAATTCCTCTTGCGAGGCTCTGGACTAAACTCCTCTTGATTCCTCTTGATATGGGTTGAGGCGCTATGTGAAGCTCTTTGGATGAGTACGGGATTGGCACACACACAAGTATGAAATGGATGATATGAAGAATGATGCAAACACAATGATATTTGGCAAGAATTACAAGCAAGCAAATAGTAGCACAAGAAAATAAAACAATATCACAAGTATGCAATAGAAAGCAATAAGGAGCTATTGAAAAGTAAAGCAAGAATTAGACGCAAAGGCAATCGCAAACAAAGTGATTTGTTTCGAGGTTCGAGCCACCGCTCTACTCCCCGCCTTCACCTCCGCGAAGGGTTTCCACTATCCACCGAGGACGCCTTTACAATTTGGTCTACCGAAGACCGAGCACCGAGCTCCACCGAGTACAAAGGACCTCTACCGAAGAGGTTGCTCCACAAAGAAAGGATTACAAGAACAAAGTGATCACAACAAGATCACTACAATATTTCTCAAACTCTTTACAAACACTCTCACTTCAATACAACTTCACTATAGAATGAGTATAGGATTTTTGGCTCTATGAAGTGTGGTGAGAAAAACTTCAGTTGTAGAGTGATATTAGTAATCAAACACAACTGAAAAACAAGCTCAAAAAGAATTGGAATGAAACCTTAAACTCTTTTCTTTCTCTTTTGAAAACAATACAAACTTGAGGATTTTTCTTAGTGATATGCAAGAGAGACTTCTCCTCTATTTATAGGTTAAAAATAGGTTAAAAACAATTTCTTTGGTCTTATTTTCTCTGAAAAGACCTGAAAAACACTGAAAAAGTCTGCCAAGAAATCAGATAAAAAACAGATTTCAGAATTGCACAAAAGAGGAAAGAGCCGTTGGGTTTTTGCAGGCCTGGCGGTCGACGGGTCCGGTCGACCGCCAGCCCAGCTGCAAAGAGCCGTTGCTCTCGGTCGACCGGTCGGTCGACCGTCCCAAAAGAGGAAACACAGTTTCCTTCTTCCGGTCGACCGGTCGGTCGACCGAAAAAACCTGTGAGCAATTTGCTCTCCATCGGTCGACCGGTTCGGTCGACCGACAGACATGCACAAACAGTGCATGTCCAGACACATCACCGGTCGACCGGGCCGGTCGGCCGGAGTTGCCTGAAATAGAAAACTGGGCTGGTTTTTTGAGTTAGAAAAATTTTGAGAAATATTTTAAAAATACATATAGCTAAGTATATGCAGAAAATAGTTTATACACATGTTATATACAAGATTTTCAAGATATAAAGCTTTTGGTACATGTATATATAAACTAAGGCATAAAACTTAGAAATAACCATTTCAAAAACATAGAAAATATATGAAACAAATGTGTGTGCAACTCCTAGAGCCAAATTTCATATACTCAAAATTTAACATTCTATTTCTTACAATGATTCTAAGACTTCAAGATCTTCAATAGGCTTCTTCATATGATCTTCAACACTTATTCCTTGAGCCCAATTGGAGTTGACTTGAGTCCAAATCCTTGTATTTGTGAGAGAAGACTTCTAGAATGAATAGAAATCTGAAACACACTTAAACAACAAATGTTATTAGTACAAATAACTAATATGTTTTGTAATCATCAAAATACACTAATCATGGGTGATTGTAACCTTGGGCAACAATCTCCCCCTTTTTGATGATGACAAAACATATAGGTTATTTAAATAAACATGGAAGAGGAGTTTGAAAAACTCCCCCTCAAACAATGCTATGTATAAAAATTGGACTATTGAAAGCACAATACATAAAGCATTCAATGTACAAAAGTTTTGTCAAAAACTTAAATAAACAAACTTTCTTTTTCATAAAATAAAACTATAAAATAAAACTCAAGTAATATCAAAACTAACAAATAATATCAAAACTAAATATCAAACTAAATATTCTCCCCCTTTTGTCATACATCAAAAAGGGTTAAAATACCAATTGAAAAATTTATTTTTAAGAATCCATAATGCAAACATTCAACTCACCACAAATAAATGAAAATCTAGCATAGTCTAATGGTTAGTAAAAATATCGGCAAGTTGAAAATCGGTAGAAACATATTCAATAACAATATCACCTTTCTCATAATGATCTCTAAGAAAGTGATACCTAATGTCAATGTGTTTGGTTTTACTTTGTTGATTCGCATTCTTTATCATGTGAATAGTACTAGTATTATCACAAAATATTTTAACATGATCAAAGTGTAAATCATAGTCAAGGAGAGTATGTTTCATCCAAAGAACTTGTGCACAACAAGCTCCGGCTGCAACATACTCCGCCTCGGCGGTTGATAGGGCTACCGAATTTTGCTTTTTGGAAGACCAAGATACAAGACAATTACCTAAGAATTGACATGTTCCACTTGTGCTCTTCTATCTACCCTACAACCCGCATAGTCGGCATCCAAAAAACTCTTCATTTCAAATAATCCGGTTTTAGGATACCACAAACCCATTTCAATAGTGCCCTTAAGGTATCTAATTATGCGTTTAACCGCAATTATGTGAGATTCTTTAGGACAAGATTGAAAACGTGCACAAAGACAAACGGAAAAACATGATATCCGGCCTACTAGCCGTCAAATAAAGCAAGCTACCAATCATGCTACGATATAAATTAATGTCTACACTTTTACCTTGTTCATCCTTGTCAAGCTTTGTAGTTGTTGCCATGGGAGTTTTGCTTACTTTCGATCCTTCAAGCCCAAACCTTTTGATTAGTTCCTTTGTGTACTTGCTTGATTGATTGAAGATCCATCCTTCTTTTGCTTGATTTGGAGTCCAAGGAAATAGTTGAGTTCCCCATCATAGACATTTCAAATTCATCCTTCATGCATGACTCAAAGCTTTGCAAAGAGATTCATTAGTAGAACAAAAATAATATCATCTACATAAATTTGCACAATAAGAATATCTTTTCTACATGTTTTGTAAACAAAGTTGTGTCAATTTTACCTTTCTTAAAACCATTTGAAATCAAAAATGAAAAAAGTCTTTCATACCAAGCCCTAGGGGCTTGTTTAAACCATAAAGAGCTTTATCTAATTTAAAAACAAAATCCGGATGTGTAGGATCAACAAACCCGGGGGGTTGTTCAACATACACCTCCTCTTCAATAAATCCATTTAGAAAGCACTTTTAACATCCATTTGAAATAATTTGAAATCTTTATATGAGGCAAATGCTAGTGTCATCCGTATGGCTTCAAGCCGTGCTACGGGTGCAAAGGTTTCTTCAAAATCGATCCCTTCGATTTGAGTGTAACCTTGGGCAACTAACCTAACCTTGTTTCTAACTACATTACCCGATTCATCCACTTGTTCTTAAAAATCCACTTAGTACCAATTGTTGGTCTATCGTGGGGCCTAGGAACAAGGTGCCAAACTTGGTTGCGCTCAAATTGATTGAGCTCCTCTTGCATGGCTAGCAACCAATATGAATCGGCCTCGGCTTCGAGGACATTTTTGGGTTCAATATGAGAAATGAATGCATAGTTACCACAATAGTCATGAAGTCTAGAGCGAGGTTACCCCTTTTAATACTTCACCTATGACGAGGTCCTTGGGATGATGTGGATTGTATCTCCAATCCTTTGGTAGTGGTTGAGTAGGCTCCACCTCATGTGTTGATTTTCATTTCCTTGTGCCTCTTCCACCTTAGCTTCGCTTCCTTCATCATCCTTTGGTTTGTCTCCCATAGTAGAAGCATCCTCCAAGGTCACTTTCTCCAAACCTTCATCCAATGCATCTATTTCTACAACATTCTTAACAAACTTGTTAGATCCTCAAACTTAACATGAATAGACTCTTCAATAGTCAATGATGATCTAGTGAAAACTCTATAAGCCTTACTAGTGTTTGAGTAACCTACAAAAATAGCCTCATAAGATCTAGCATCAAATTTTCCTAAATTATCTTTTGTGTTTAAACAAAGCATTTGCAACCAAAAACTTTAAAATAGGAAACATTAGGTTTTCTAGAAAAAAATTTCAAAAGAAGTTTAGTAGTATTTTTACACAAGAAAACACGATTTGATATATAGCATGATGTATTAACGGCCTCGGCCCACAAATAATGTGGTAGACCATATTCACTTAGCATTGTCCTAGCCATCTCTTGTAATGTTCTATTTTTCCGTTCAACTACTCCATTTTGTTGTGGAGTTCTAGGACAAGAAAGTTCATGCTTTATTTCATGTTCATCACAAAAAGTGGTAAAGGGTTGGTTAATGAATTCACCTCCTATCACTTCTTATTCTCAAAATCGAAACATCTTTTTCCTTTTCAACTCTTTTCTTAAAAGTTTGGAAATACGAAAATGCTTGGCTTTTATGTTCAAGAAAGAAAACCCAAGTAAACCTTGAAAAGTCATCAACCAAAACATAAGCAAATCTATTCCCACTTAAACTTTTGGTTTGTGTAGGGCCAAAAAGATCCATATGGATTAACTCTAAAGGACGTGATGTCATGATATCCTTAATTGACTTGAAAGAAGACTTAGTTTGTTTCCCAAATTGACATGCGTCATAACTCGGTCCTTTTCAAAATTCAAGTAAGGAATACCTTTCACCATTTCCTTTGTGTTTAACCTAGAAATGTGATCAAAAGAAATATGCCCTAATCTCCTATGCCACAACCAAGAGTCATCATCGAGGGCTTTCAAACAAGTAATATTACAAGACATATCAACATATCAATCATATAAACATTACTTTCACGAAAACCGGAAAATACACAAACATTAGAAGTTCTATCAATAACTTTACAAGAAACATTATCAAAAATAATATCAAAACCTTTATCACAAAGTTGACTAACACTCAAGAGATTATGCTTGAGGCCATCAACTAAAACTACATTTTCAATTAAAGGAGAGGTGCCAAGTTTTACATTACCAATACCGATGATTTACCCTTGGCGTCATCTCCGAAGGTGACGGTGCCACCTTCATGATATCTTGATAGGGTTGCAAAGTTGTTGATGTCCCAAGTCATGTGCCTTGAGCAACCGCTATCAAGATACCACAATCCTCTACGTCGTTGGGCTTTGGAATGTACCTACATCATTTAACATAATTGTTGATTTTGGTACCCAAACTTTCTTGGGTCCTTTAAAGTTAGTGCCTCGAACCCAAACATTATGACGTGATACGTTTAATCTATCATAGCAAAAGTTGGCTAAGTGCCCTTTCCGTCCACAATGTGAACATGAGAACACTCTACCATACATGAATGCATGATGTGTATGTGTAGTGTGAGCATGTTTTGGGTTTTGCCATGTTGTTTAGGTTGTGTAGCATGAACATGAACATGAGCATGAGCATTTTCTTTGGGGCTTGTTTCTTAGGAAACATAGCCTCAATTTTCTTTTTGTTAAACTCACAATCTTTTAAAACAACACTTAATGAGTCTAATCTTTCCTTAAGCATAGAAACTTCATTTGTGTCAATTAGTGGGGCCTTACCTTTGCAAGAAATCTTATATTTTCAAAATCATTTTTGGTAGTGGCCAAAGTGGAAACCAAATCATCCTTTTCCTTTGTAAGAGTAAAAACTTGAAGACTAAAGGATTCATTATCCTTTTCATTTTAAGATACTTTTTCTTTAAGAAATCATAGTTTTGTGACAACTCAACAAAGGCCTCTTCTAACACATCCATAGAAAGTTCATTATCATGAGAAGGGGAGGAGGTTACCTTGCTTGTGCCTTCATTAGCCATGAAGCACATGTTGGCGGTGTCTATTTCTTCCTCGGATTCGATCTCCGAATCCCAAGTTGCCTTCATAGCCTTCTTCTTGTAAGGCTTCTTTGATGTGGAGGGCTTAGCTTTGTCCGGACACTCCGCCACAATGTGTCCCGGTCTTTGGCAATTGAAGCACACAATCTTCCTTTCTTCTTTGCCTCCTTGCCATCTTCTTCTACTTAGTACTTCGCCTTGTTGTACATCCTCCAGACATTCTTAACAAGGAGTGAGAGCTCCTTATCATCTTCTTCCTCATCGTCTTCATCGGAGTGTGTAGCTTGACTCTTGAAGGCGATAGTCTTCTTTTTGGAAGGAGCCATATCCTCCCTAGCTTTCCTTTCCATCTCATGGGTTTTGAGGTTCCAATGAGACCTATAAGCTCCATCTCTTCATTGTCGTTGAGTTCCTTCAAGGTTGTTGCTTTAACTTCCCATGAAGGAGGAAGAGCTCGGATGATCTTCCTTACTCTTTGATCATTGTTGATATCTTCACCTAAAGAAGAGAGTCCATTAGTAATCTTGGTAAATCTTGTAACCATATCATCTATGGTTTCATTTTCTTGCATGCTAAATGTTTCATATTGGGACCGAAGAAGGTCAATCTTAGCCTTCTTTACTTGTGAGGTCCCCTCATGTGTGACTATCAAATGTGACCAAATCTCATATGCGGATTTGCAATGAATAACCCTAGAAATGTCATCATCATTAAGGCTTGTAGAAGTGCATAGTGAGCTTTGGCATTGGCATCGAATTCCTTAGTCTCTATTTCGGACCAAGTGGATTCGTCACCGGGGAGTACACTAAAGGACTTAGTCACGGCTTTTGCAACTCGACTACCTAGAGATTGCAAAAACACGGTCATCTTAACTTTCCATATGGGAAAGTTAAGTCCATCAAACTTAGGAGGGGTCTTAATTCCATCGGCCATTTTTACTATATGAATATGAATGAAATGATTAGCAACTTAGGATCTTCTCTAAGGTTGTTAAACCAAATCCTAGAGTCCAAGCTCTGATACCAATTGAAAAACACCTAGAGGGGGGGTGAATAGTGTGTGATTGCTAATCTAAAAATTTTAACTCTCTAAATGCGGAACCTAAAACAAGTGAGGCTCAACTTAGTACAATTCAACAAGTGTAGCCGAATTCCTCTTGCGAGGCTCTGGACTAAACTCCTCTGATTCCCCTTGATATGGGTTGAGGCGCTATGTGAAGCTCTTGTTGGATGAGTACGGGATTGGCACACACACAAGTATGAAATAGATGATATGAAGAATGATGCAAACACAATGATATATGGCAAGAATTACAAGCAAGCAAATAGTAGCACAAGAAAATTAAACAATATCACAAGTATGCAATAGAAAGCAATAAGGAGCTATTGAAAAGTAAAGCAAGAATTAGACGCAAAGGCAATCGCAAACAAAGTGATTTGTTTCGAGGTTCGAGCCACCGCTCTACACCCCGCCTTCACCTCCGTGAAGGGTTTCCACTATCCACCGAGGACGCCTTTACAATTTGGTCTACCGAAGACCGAGCACCGAGCTCCACCGAGTACAAAGGACCTCTACCGAAGAGGTTGCTCCACAAAGAAAGGATTACAAGAACAAAGTGATCACAACAAGATCACTATACTATTTCTCAAACTCTTTTACAAACACTCTCACTTCAATTACAACTTCACTATAGAATGAGTATAGGATTTTGGCTCTATGAAGTGTGGTGAGAAAAACTTCAGTTGTAGAGTGATATTAGTAATCAAACACAACTGAAAAACAAGCTCAAAAAGAATTGGAATGAAAGCTTTAAACTCTTTTCTTTTCTCTTTTGAAAACAATACAAACTTGAGGATTTTTCTTAGTGATATGCAAGAGAGACTTCTCCTCTATTTATAGGATAAAAATAGGTTAAAAACAATTTCTTTTGGTCTTATTTTCTCTGAAAAAGACCTGAAAAACACTGAAAAAGTCTGCCAAGAAATCAGATAAAAAACAGATTTCAGAATTGCACAAAAGAGGAAAGAGCCGTTGGGTTTTTGCAGGCCTGGCGGTCGACCGGTCCGGTCGACCGCCAGCCCAGCTGCAAAGAGCCGTTGGCTCTCGGTCGACCGGTCCGGTCGACGTCCCAAAAGAGGAAACACAGTTTCCTTCTTCCGGTCGACCGGTCCGGTCGACCGAAAAAAACCTGTGAGCAATTTGCTCTCCATCGGTCGACCGGGTCCGGTCGACCGACAGACATGCACAAACAGTGCATGTCCAGACACATCACCGGTCGACCGGGCCGGTCGGCCGGAGTTGCCTGAAACAGAAAACTGGGCTGGTTTTTTGAGTTAGAAAAATTTGAGAAATATTTTAAAAATACATATAGCTAAGTATTATGCAGAAAATAGTTTATACACATGTTATATACAAGATTTTCAAGATATAAAGCTTTTGGTACATGTATATATAAACTAAGGCATAAAACTTAGAAATAACCATTTTCAAAAACATAGGAAATATATGAAACAAATGTGTGTGCAACTCCTAGACCCAAATTCATATACTCAAACTTTACATTCTATTTCTTACAATGATTCTAAGACTTCAAGATCTTCAATAGGCTTCTTCATATGATCTTCAACACTTGTTCCTTGAGCCCAATTGGAGTTGACTTGAGTCCAAATCCTTGTATTTGTGAGAGAAGACTTCTAGAATGAATAGAAATCTGAAACACACTTAAACAACAAATGTTATTAGTACAAATAACTAATATGTTTTGTAATCATCAAAATACACTAATCATGAGTGATTGTAACCTTGGGCCAACAAAAAGAACATCATGCAATTTAGCCAAGAGCAGAGCGAACCATTCTGGAGATACTTTGAGCGATTTAAAGATCTCCTAGCCTAGTGCTCTAATCACGGTATAGAGAAATAACGGCAGTGCCAGATTCTCTATGATCGTTTACACTATCAAACGAAAACCTTGTTAGAAATCATGTGTCAGGGGGATTCTTGCAAATGGATGCAAATTCAGGGTTGGGACCTATTTGAAGATTTAGCAGAGAAAACCCTCCAATGAGAGCCAACCTCTGAGAAGCCAAGGAATTCACAATTTATAGCTCTAAAGGAGGGCTCCTATCCATAGAATCATCCATAACTGCTGAAGCTAAGATTACCACTCTGATGAGAAGAATAAATGCTCTGGAAATAAAAGAGCCAGCCAAGGTCAACGAAATCATCCCACCACAGATCTACAATGCGAGTTGTTCATATTGTCAGGCGCAAAACCATATTTCGAAAAATGTCCAGTTTTCAAGCTCATCAAGTACTGCTGGAACACATGTGCGGCCAACTCAAGGCCGCCTAATCCCTACTCGCAGACATACAATTCTGGTTGGAGAAATCACCCAAATTTCTCTTGGAGCCAAAACAACTCTCCAGGCCTAACTCTCCAACAATGTTCACCATCCAAATCATCAAGCAAACTTTCTCAGTCAAGCTACCTTCTTCTTTCCAAAACTCACCAATCGAGAGAGAACTCGTGAATTAGAGAAAAGTATGAAGGCGTCTTGAAGTCCCAAACCGCCTTCATGCAAAACCAAGGACAGCTGCTGAACAACTATACACAGGCCATATCTAGATTGGAAGTTCAGATGAGTCAGTTAGTAAGTTCTCTAAGTGAAAAATCTAAGGGTACTTTACTTAGTCAACCGTTAGCTAACCCTAAAAATTTCAGTCAAGCTTATGAAGTCCAAGATTCTCAGATCGACTAGTGTAATGTTATTCATACACTTAGGTCAGGAAAGAAGGTGGATAATTAAGTCTCTAAGCCAATAAATCTAGTCCGAATTGATCCTACTCCTGCCTCCACATCTGCTAGTTTATCTCAATCTGCTTCACAAATATCTAACAAGGACAAAGCTACTGATCTAGTTCACAAGCCTGTAACACCATTTCCAAATAGGCTTAGGAACAACAATAAGAGTATATGTTTGGACACATATATTACATAAATATTATTAATTCATACATATATTCTGTAATAAATATTGTAAATATCTTATCTTTATGTCTTAATACATGTAGGGTATGATAGGGAGAAGATAAGTATGAAATTATCTAATTAAATCCAAAAGTTTAAAAGAAAGGGAATTGATTCAAATCCAAAGGTTCTAAAAACTGGATATATCAGATAATATCATCTAATTTCAAGAGAAAAACGGATTGTTTGAAGACCCTATCAGTTTCTGATTGAGTTTTTACCTGCACAAAAATACAGAATTTCAGAATTTAAAACAATAGTGCAGGGTGCTCAATTCTACCGTTATAGCAAGTGGCTATGCGGGTCGTGATCCACAGGGAGGGACTAGCGATGGAAGTTTGTTTAGTAAGTTCTCTTTATTTATTTATAATGTTATTTACAATGATATTTACAATGATATTACAATGAAGAAGTGTGAAAAAAATTGGGAATTGGTGATTTACACTATAATTAAAAGAAAGACAACTAAAAACTAAAAACATACTTACCTCTTGGCGTCTGCTTACCTTTGAACCTGTCAACGATGTACCTTTCTTTGAAGGCGAACGAAGCATGGAATTTGAGATCTTCCCTATTCCCGATCTACACTATGAAATAAAAAGGGCGAGCTATACTACCATAGAAATAGATGTTCATCACCATAAACCATCAACGGTACTTGCAAGGAGAAGGCAACTTCGAAGCTCTTGGTTTCATATGGATCCACAAACACAAAAGAGGGAAACAAAAATAAAACAAGAATAGAAGAAACAGAAACTTCGATTTGATTCAATTAATAATGGAAGAAAAGATTTACTTACACCGATGTCACCTCAGTACAAGCTTGATCTCCTTCCTCCATGAAAGTATCCTCTCCTCTCAGTCACATAAAGAAAATTAAAAATTACATAAAAGAAAATAAAAAAAACCTAAGTTACAATCTACAAATTAGCCTAAGAAAAACCTAAGTTTGTTTCTGTACTCGACTGCTCGCCCTTCTCTGTTGCTCTGCAGGGGAATTTATAGGAGATGGAAGAAGTAGAGTCCCGGTACGAGTCCTCCACGAAAACTGATCGCCAGACTCATCTGTATTGCGCGCGGAAACGCGGCTTTGGCCGCGTTTCCGCGTCCATAGCCTTGTCCCTGGCCACGCGCTTTCGCGCGTGGCCTCCTCTGGTCCGTCCATCTGGGTACATCTGTTTAGATCTGGCATCTCGACTCTTTATTTTGAAAATTCGGGATAACTTGGGAAGCAAGTTACCCTAAATCCAAATCTCTTCAAAATGAATTTTATCTTTGCACTCTCCTTTTTTTATCTTTATCCTCATCCTGCAAGGATTTAGGGTTGAGTAGAAGTCTATCCCTTCCCTCTTCTTTAGTATTTGCAACTTTGGCACTTGGTAATTGCAACTTTGACATTTGGTAATTGCAACTTTTGCATTGGGCTTGGACATGGGCTTTTGGGCTTCATTTAGGCTTTTATTCTTTATTTAATTAATTACTCAAGGCCTGCACACATTAAATAATAAAACATTAGTAATAGTGCATAATTGTAGGAATAAATATGAAAATGTGATAGTAAATGTAGTGATAAATATACATTTTTTTACTACCTATCACACTCCCACACTTATCTTTTTGCTCGTCCTCGAGTAAAAATCAAAAAGAATAAGAAAAAAAAAAAACTAATCTATCCTAACTCACTTTCGTAGGCATCACGGTTGCCCTTAGCACGTGCAACAAGCCGTTAAACCCCTAGATTACCCTAGAGGACGAGTGTTGTCTCGTGAGGGTTTCAGCGGATTACACCCACAAAATCCATAAAAAGGAAAATATTTGAAATATGTTTGAAGAAACTAAGTAATCTATAAGTTTTTAGGATTATCATTTTTATTCATTCTTAAACTTAGTCTTTATCTAGTAAATGTTATCCTTTTTAGGTAAGGATCAAATTGAATTTTTGTATAGTCTTTTTCGTTACCAAAAGTCATATGCATCCTTGTGAATCTTTACTAGGAATTCCTTCACTTGGACTCTCATGCCTCTTTATTATTATTTTCTCTCTTTTTTAATATGTATAACTCATCTAATTTTCTTTGTGTAAGTATCAAGGTTTCTTGAGGCCCTCATACCTAACTAATTGACTATTAGATGTGTTAGTACATATATAAGTAATTTTTCTTAGTTTCCTTAGGCTTTCTAATCCACCCATGTAGCGAACTTATAGTCGGTGGCTCCCAAACCGGTCGGTTTTAGGGCACCGGGTGAGAAAACACCCCACGGACTTAAGGATTCGAGTGAACTAGGCCACAAAACTAAGGTTTTTATTTATACAATCACCTTTAGGCATGAATACTTATGCTTTTTGAGGCACATGTATCCAGCTTAATCAATAAATTTCTTTGTTTTTTTTATGTTACTATATATATTTTTATAAGGCACAAGAGTCTTTGTCTTAGAATCCTAGATGTGTAAGTGTATTAGGTATGCACATTTCATTAAGGTAAAAATTAAGACTAATACTTATTCAATTTTTCCTCCTATACCTAAAAATTCAGCAATTTATTTATTTTGATCAAGTTTTTAGAAATCCTAATCATGATTTTTCTAATTCTTAAGACTAACTTAGATTTCTTTCAAAAGATAAGTCAAAATATTGTCCTTTTTTTTTTCAAAAAGTTTTTTTTTAAATTTTGTTACCTAACTATGTTAGTATGTTAGTAAATCCTCCCCCACACTTATCTCATGCATTGTCCTCAATGTATGAATGAATGCATGTATGCATGAAAAAGAAGAAAGGGAAGGAAATCTTACCTTAAGGTGGTGGTTCCGGTGGTGGTCTGATAGGGCCAAGCGTTGCTACCCAATTAAGATAATGTGGTAGTTCACGGACCCTACCTTTATTGACCTCTTTTCTATTTACATGTTTACAGTCCCCAGTATGAATGGGATCATGGAAGATCCTATCGTGAACTTACTTCCTTTACATGACCAGTCCTGGAAAATCATCACAGAGTCATCATGGTCTATACCTATGTCCAACAAAAGAATGTGACTTGGTAGAATGGTTGACTTGGACTCAAGAATGATAGGTTCAGGAACCAATACAAACTCGGGAAAATTGACGTGGGGTCGAGAGTTAGTTTTGGTTCAAGCGTTGAGTCCAAGTCCAAGAATTGATATTCACATTCTTTTCCCATCAATGGAATGTGACTATCCAAAATTGGTGATTCAATTTCAAAAGCTGTGGGTATGGGAATAAATGTTGGCTCAGAAAATTGGTCCAAATTGGGTAAGAATATCGGAGTCAACATAGATTCGAAGATGGAAACTAAATCGCAAAGTTGGGGATCGGGTTCACATTCACAATCTAATTCAATCTCATTGAAATTAAAACTAGCCAATTTGTCCAAGGATTGGGATTGATCAAGTTCATATTGATGTGATGAAATTGAATTTTGATCAAGGTCTTCTAGACTGAATGATTCTTGGTTCCTATCAACTTGGTTGGTTAGTTCAAGAATGTTTGAAAGTCTAGAAATTTGATCATTCATTATATCTTGTAAACGATCCACTTTTTTTCTAACCAATCAAATGGGTCATTTAAGGAGTGAAACATTGGTGGTGTGGTATATGAAGAGAATGGTTGGAAAGGTGGTTGACAATATGGCTCAGGGGTGTTGTATCCCCATTGACTCTGTGAAGAGTAGTGATGATTATTCCAGTCTTGTTCATAGTATTGGGACTGGGGCATGTAATGATTCGGATAAGACCAATCTGGCACACTAGGTTGGTTAAAGTTACGATATGCAGGGTTGGTAATATCCGAAAAAGAGGTTGGTGTGTAATATGGATTAAAATTGGAAAAATTGTTGTTATATGCCATATCACACAATAAAACACAAATAAAAAAACAAACAAATAAGCAAACAAAAAAGAAAAAATTCTAACCTAAGTTAGGATAGACCTATGACCTAGACGACTCCTAACTGGTTAGACTGTCCACAGGAGGTATAATGCAGACTTTGACCACAAGTTAATCAGCCAGGTCAGGGCAAGATTGGTGGGAGGTTTTCCGTCAAAGACATTCCTTAATTAAATAACCACCAACCTTCGGGCTTTCGGCCCTCAATCCCTTTCCTAGACGCTGATTTGGCAAGAGTCAAGTTCCAACACCTTTTTCCTTTAGGATAATCTCCTAATTGAGTCCGAGATGTCCCTAGGGCCAACGTCTACTCATTTTTAGTTAGGCTTGGGTTAGTGAGTGAGGAGATTTTTTGTGGGCCAAGGAAGGGTGATGAAATCCCCACCTTATCTTATTTATAGGACAATCCCTTAAGTTAATTTAGTGCACGTGTAAAGTAATAGATAAATATTCACTCAAAAGCAGTAAATCAGCCAAGGGTGCTTCCTAGTCTATATGCAATGCGAACGTACCTTGTCTCCAGCACTCTTCAACAGAAATTAAAAAAATTAAATAGACACGTGCCTATATGCAAGAGTCTAATTTTTTTATTTTTCAACAAATAGGTTACTGTTAATTAATTAGCAGTATGCAGGGTGATTACAGAGAAAACGTAACAGAACAGCAAGTCTAACTTTAAATTTCCAGCAACATGCAGAAGAATCAGTGAGTAGTTCACTACTCAGGCCGCGGAAACGCGGCTATTGCCACGCAAACGCTGCTCTGTAGTAGGCTCTGCTGCTCTGCCTTCGAGGGCAGAGGCACAGAGTTGCTATATGTCCTTTACTGCAGTTATATTTCCTGTTCTCTGATCCTGCAAACCAAAAAAAAAAATAATTAGTATTTTTTTAGAGAATACTTACCGTCCCTCCCCGGCAACTGCGCCAAAATTTTGATTGAGTTTTTACCTGCACAAAAATACAGAATTTTAGAATTTAAAACAATAGTGCAGGGTGCTCAATTCTACCGCTATAGCAAGTGGCTATGCGGGTCGTGATCCACAGGGAGGGACTAGCGATGGAAGCTTGTTTAGTAAGTTCTTTTTTATTATTTATAATGTTATTTACAATGATATTTATAATGATATTTACAATGAAGAAGTGTGCTAAAATTAAAAGAAAGACAACTAAAAACATACTTACCTCTTGGCGTCTGCTTACCTTTGAACCGTGTAAACGATGTACCTTTCTTTGAAGGCGAACGAAGCATGGAATATGAGATCTTCCCTATTCCCGATCTACACTATGAAATAAAAAGGGCGAGCTATACTACCATAGAAATAGATGTTCATCGCCATAAACCATCAACGGCACTTGCAAGGAGAAGGCAACTTCGAAGCTCTTGGTTTCATATGGATCCACAAACACAAAAGAGGGAAACAAAAATAAAACAAGAATAGAAGAAACAGAAACTTCGATTTGATTCAATTAACAATGGAAGAAAAGATTTACTTACACCGATGTCACCTCAGTACAAACTCGATCTCCTTCCTCCATGAAAGTATCCTCTCCTCTCAGTTACATAAAGAAAATTAAAAAATTACATAAAAAAAAAAAAAAAAACCTAAGTTACAATCTACAAATTAGCCTAAGAAAAACCCTAAGTTTGTTTCTATACTCGACTGCTCGCCCTTCTCTGTTACTCTGCAGGGGTATTTATAGGAGATGGAAGAAGTAGAGTCCCGGTACGACTCCTCCAAGAAAACTGATCGCCAGACTCATCTGTATTGCCGCGGAAACGCGGCTTTGGCCGCGTTTTCGCGGCCACAGCCTTGTTCCTGGCCACGCACTTTCGCGCGTGGCCTCCTCTGGTCCGTCCATCTGGGTACATCTGTTTAGATCTGGCATCTCGACTCTTTATTTTGAAAATTCGGGATAACTTGGGAAGCAAATTACCCTAAATCCAAAACTCTTCAAAACGAATTTTATCTTTGCACTCTCCTTCTTTTATCTTTATCCTCATCCTGCAAGGATTTAAGGTTGAGTAGAAGTCTATCCCTTCCCTCTTCTTTTAGTATTTGCAACTTGGCACTTGGTAATTGCAACTTTGACATTTGGTAATTGCAACTTTGCATTGGGCTTGGACATGGGCTTTTGGGCTTCATTTAGGCTTTTATTCTTTATTTAATTAATTACTCAAGGCCTGCACACATTAAATAATAAAACATTAGTAATAGTGCATAATTGTAGGAATAAATATGAAAATGTGATAGTAAATGTAGTGATAAATATGCATTTTTTACTACCTATCAGTTTCGCTGAAGATAAATGGATATCTTATCAATTCTAGAAGACAAATTGAAAATTTAAGAGGATAAATGGATAGAGAGAACATCAATGAATGAGATGAAGCAATTTAGATTCAGATTGGATATATTTTAACATTTTAATCATAACTTTCTGTACTAAAACTTAAATCTGATTATTCAAGATGATCCAGAAAGATGACTTAAAGGGCTACAATTCTTATGTTGATCACTCTCTTCTATTCTGCCATTGAATAAGTCATATTAGTAATAAACATGATAACAAGCTGCAGATCAGAATTAAATTTCTACATAAAATTTTGGATGAATCAAATCAAGTTTGGAGATGAGAGGATGATTCAAATTTAGAAATAGCCAGCTCTTCCTATCTTCATACACTTCCTATCCCTCTGATTTTCTCCTCTAAATACCCTCATACCTCGAAGGCAGAAAGGACACCATCTCGAAGAGAGAGCTTTAGTTTATGTTTTTCTTTTCTTCTTCAATGTAATTTTTATTTTTTTAGCTTAGATTAGAGAGAGTTACATGATTAAAAGAGAGGAAGAGTTATTGTAGAGTGACACTATTGTAATTCTTTCTCAAGAAACTTATATTGAAGGTGATAATCAATGGAGGTTTTCTACTTCTTCATCGTACTCAATCTCACCAAAGTCCTACTTTCTTTTATTCTTTTCTATTACTTCGCTTTAATTCATGCTAAGGTAAATTTTTGTTTTGATTCAAACAATCGAAGTAAGTACTCTTCTTTTATTTCTTTTCATTTCTGATTTTTGAACCAACACTTTCTTTATTTGTTTCCTTTTTTTGTAACTAAAACAATACCACCACCATCTCTTCTTCTACCATCTCCTTCTTAAATTAACTTAACTATTTTTGTTTTCTTTTTATAAAACTGAGAAGAGAACTCTTAACTAGTTTTGGTAAATTAAAAGAAAGAATCTTACACAACGCTTTCATCATTGTCCCTCCCTGTGGATCACGACTAACATAACCACTTGTTATAGCGGTAGCATTGAGGACCTAACAGTTCTCTAAATGCGGTAATTTTCTGTGCAGGTTTGGCACGATCTAAATTTTGGCGTCGTTGCCAGAGAGGGATGGCAAGTTTTCTTTTTTTTTTATTTAATTTAACAATTTAACTCTATTTTTCTTCTCTGTTTTGGTGTACAGAGGCTAATTTCAGAAAACTAGGAGCTGTAGTTGACATATTGCTAGTCTGTGCCTCTGTCCAAGAAGGCAGAGCATCAGAGCCCGTAACTGTGGTAAACTACTAACTGTAGTTTCTTATAGGTTACTTGATTTCTTAGAGATTTAACTCTCTGCAGTTATTAGTTTATCTGTTTAACTCACTCTGTATATGTTTCTAATCAACAGTAACTTTATTTTGTAAATGCTAAAAAACGTTTAGACTCTTGCATCTTTGGGCATCTGTCTATTTTATTTTTTACATTACTGTTGAAGAGTGCTGGAGAAAAAAGTACGTCTACGTTGCAGATAACTTAGGAAGTATACTTGTATGCTATATTGCCTGGGTGTTATTTTACTATATACTTGCACACGAGCACTAAAACAATTTAAGGGCATATCCTTAAACAAGATAAGGTGGAAAAGTCATTATCTTTTCTTAACCCAAAAACCATCTTCTCACTCGCTAATCTGGCCTAACTTAAAATTGAGTAGATGTTGACCTTAGGGACATCTCGGACTCAATTAAGGATTGACCTAAGGGAAAGTTGTTAGAAGTTGACTCTTACCAAATCGGTGTCTAAGGTTAGGGATTGAGGGGCGAAATCTTGAAAGCTGGTGGTTTGGCATAATTAGGCCCCTTGATTAGGCATGGATACCTCCCACTAATCTTGTCCTTACCTGGCTGATTAACTTGTGATCAGGTTCTGCAATATACCTCATGTGGATAATCAACAGTTAGGAGTCGTCTTAGTTTAAGCTTTACTCTAACATAGGCAAGATTTTTCTTTATTTTCTTGTTTGTTTATTTGTTTTTTTTGTTTGTTCTTGTGAAAATGGATTATAATTACAATTATTCTTATTATAACTCAAATTCATATTTCACCCCAACTTTTTTCAATTCGGATATTACCAACCCAATATTACATAACTCTAACCAACCAAGTATACTAATTGTCTTATCCAAATCAAAATATACTCCAATCCCAGTATCATGAACAAGAATGGGACAATCATCATCACTCTTCACCGAATCAGTGGGGATACAACTCCCCTGAGTTTTACTATCAACAACCTTACCAACAAACAGCTTCATAAACTCCATACCAAGACGAACCTATAGAAGAAAATCTTCTTAAAAAAGACTTTTTTGAAACCTTTCTTGAGTTCACACGACAAGTACAAATCATAGCGGACTCAATTCTCCCAAACAATTCCCAAATCCAAGATCTTTACTCTAAGTTTCAAGTCCAACCACAACAAGAAGAACCTGTTGACATAGAAAAGAGTATGAAATTCATAATTAAGTCCCAAAATGATTGTATTCAATCACAAACGGATTGTCTCAAATCTCTCAATAGATTAGAAGCAAAAGTGAGTCATTTGGTCAACATAATTAGTGATAGGAATGAGAAAACTCTGCCTAGCACATTTTCGACCATTCCTGATTCTTCCAGCCAAATTGATGAAGATTCATGGTATCTTGGAGATTTTAACCAAGACTCAATTTCATCACAAAATTTTAAACTTGGCCAATATCAACCCATTGACAAGTTGGCAGGTTTTTATTTTAATGAGATTGAACTTGTAGATGAAGGTGACACCGATTCTCAATGTTGTGATTCAGTTTCACTTTTGAATCTATGTTGACTCCGGTATCCTTACCCAATTGGATCCAATTTCGAAGCCAATACTGATTCCTATCCCTATATAGCTTGAATATGAACCACTTATTTTGGATAGTCACATTCTATTGTTGGGAAATGAATGTGAACTTGAATTCTATGATTTGGACCAAACTCATGAACCAACTCTCACTCTCGAACCTAAACTTGATTTGAGTTTTATTCCCGAGTCAGTATCGGTTCCCATTCCCCTCATTGTTGAGCCCAAATTATCCATTCCACAAAATCACATTTCATTGTTGGTCCAAGGTTTAGATTAATATGACTTCGTGATGATATCCCAAGATTGGTCATATAACCGAGAAACATTTCATGCTAGGATCTTGCACGATTCATATTAGGGAGTATAAAAAATTTTGATAAGAAAGAGGACATAAAAGGTGGGTTCTATAAAAATTCACAATATCTAAATTGGGCAGAAATGCTTCGCCCAATGATATCACCACCGGAACCACCACCCTGAGGTGATCGTTTTCCTTCCCTCTCTCCCTTTTCATGTATTATTACATTTCATTCATACATTGAGGACAAAGCATGAGTTAGGTGTGGGGGAGGGTTTACTAACATGCTAATTTCACTAATTAAAAAAATCCTTTCCTTAAAAACATTTTGAAAAGAAAAATAATACTTTGACTTATTTTTTTAAAAATTTAAATTATTTTAAGGAATAAGAGGATCATAATTAGGAGCTTTTATACTTAGTCAAAATAAAATTGTTTGTTTGATTTTGAGGTTAGGAAGAAAGATTGAAAAAAGTAATTTAGTCTTGATTTTTATCTTGATGAAATATGCATATACTTTATACACTTACACACTTAAGATTCTAAAACAAAAATTCTTATGTCTTATAAAAAAAATTCATTATATAAAAAATCTTCTGATTAAGCTGGGTATTTGTGCCTTATGAAACATAAGTATTCACGCCTAAAGTGGTATTATAAATAAAAATCCTTAGTTATGTGGCTTTGTTTGCTCGATTCCTAAGTCCTTGGGGTATTTTCTCACCCGGTGCTCTAAAATCGTCCGGTTTGAGAGTCACCGACTAAAAATCATTACATGGGTGAATTAGAAAGCCTAATAGAGCTAAGGGATATTACTGTCATAAATAAAAAAAGAAGAAAAGAAATAATAAGGCATAAAAGTTAGAGTTGAAGAATCCTGAGCCAAATTTTCACGGTCACAAGGTGCATATGACTTAGGGTAAAATAATAAATTAGATGAGAAATACAATTTTAATTCTTACCTTGATTGAAAATAAGTTTTGAATAAAGATAAATTTAGGAATTACTAAGTTTTGAGAATCGTATGACTTATAGATTACTTGAATTTTTACATTAATACTTCAAATATTTTTCTTTCAAAATGCATTTTCAAAAAGTACTAACAATTCATTTCTTTTTCTTCATGAATTGTGGGTGCAATCCACTGAAAATTCTCACAAGACAAAACTCTTCCTCTAGGGGTAACCTAGATGTTTAATGGCTTGTTGCACGTGCTTAGTGCAACTGTGATTTCTACGAAAGTGAATTAGGTTAGATCGGTTTGTTTTTCTTTTCTCTTTGTTTTGCTCGAGAACGAGCAAAGATAAGTGTGGGGGTGTGTTTGGACACATATATTGCATAAATATTATTATACTCCTACATATATTCTGTAATGAATATTGCAAATATCTTGTCTTAATGTCCTAATTCATATAGGGTATCATAGGGAGAAAATAAGCATGAAATTTATCCAATTAAATTCAAAAGCTCAAAAGAAAGAGGATCACTTCAAATCCAAAAGTTTTAGAAGCTATCTTATCTAAAAACTGGATATATCAGATAAGATAATATCATCTAATTTCAAGAGAAAAATGGATTGTTTGAAGACCTTATCGGTTTCACTGAAGATAAATAGATTTCTTATCAATTCTAGAAGATAAATTAAAAATCCAAGAGGATAAATAGATAGAGAGAAGATCAACGGATGAGATAAAACAATTTAGATTCGGATTCAGACTGAATATATTTTAATATTTTAATCATAATTTTTACCACCGAAACTTAAATCTGATGATTCAAGATGACTCAGAAATAAGACTTAAAAGGATACAATTTTTATGTTGATCCCTTACTTCAATTCTGTCATTGGATTAGTCATATTCAGCAATCAACATGATAACAAGCTGCAGATTAGAATTAAATTTCTGTATAAAATTCTAGGTAAATCAAATCAAGTTTTGAGATAAAGGGAGGATTCAAATTCAGAAATATCCAGCTTCCCCTATCTTCATATGCTTCCTATCCCTCTGGTTTTTTTTTCTATAAATACCCTTATACCTCGAAGGCAGAAAGAGCACATCTTAGGGAGAGAGCTTTATTTTAGATTTTTTTCTTCTTTAAAGTAATTTTTTTTAGCTTAGGTTTGAGAGAGTTACATGATTAAAAGAGAGGAAGCGTTAATGTAGAGTGACACTATTGTAATCCTTTGTCAAGAAACTTATATTGAAGGTGACAATCAATGGAGGTTTTTCACTTTTCTTTATCGTACTCAATCTCGCCAAAGCCCTACTTTTCTTTATTCTTTTCTTCTACTTCACTTTAATTCATGCTAAGGTAAATTTTTATTATGATTCAAACAGTTGATGTAAGTACTCTTCTTTTATTTCTTTTCATTTCTGATTTTTGCACCAACGCTTTCTTTATTTGTTTCCTTTTTTTGTAAGTAAAACAACAACACCACCATCTCTTCTTCTACCATCTCCTTCTTAAATTAACTTAACTATTTTTGTTTTCTTTTTATAAATTGAGAAGAGAACTCTTAACTAGTTTTGGTAAATTAAAAGAAAGAAACTTACACAATGCTTCCATCACTCTCTCTCCCTATAAATCATGACTCACATAGCCACTTGCTGTAGCGGAAGCATTAAGAACTTAGCATTTCTCTGAACGCGGTAGTTTCTATGTAGATTTGGCTCGATCAGTATACACATGGAAAGATACTTGAGATGTTCAACCAAGTCAAATTGAATGTACCTTTTTTTGACGCAATCCAACAAGTTCCAGCGTATGCAAAGTTTCTTAAAGATATGTGTTCTAAGAATAGAAAGACGCATGTGCCAAAGAAATTATTCTTAGCAACCAACATAAGTGAACTTCTGTCTGGTCGTATTCCGGTCAAATACAAAAGATCTCAGATGTCCCACAATTTCTTGCACCATAGGATAAATAGAAGTTAGCCGAGCACTTCTCGACCTGGGACCAAGTGTCAACTTGCTACCTCTCTCAGTATACCAGCAACTTAGATTGGATGAGCTGCGTCCAACTCGAGTAACCTTTCACTTAGCCGATCGATCTGTGAAAGTTCTCAAAAGCGAAATCACAGATGTCCTTATTCGGGTCGGAGATTTCATCTACCCCGTTGACTTCATTATACTTGAGATCCAACCTGTGTCAAAGGTCTCAAACTCCCGTCATCTTAGGTCATCTGTTCCTAGCCACTGCCAATGCAATAATTAACTGTATGAATGGGTCCATGAGATTGACCTTCGAGGACATGACCAATGAGGTCAATGTTTTCAATCTAGGAAAATAACCCAGGGATATGGACGATCAGACATTCGAGGTTAATTCCATTGAAAATTTGACAAGCGAGCATGAGAAGATCATAGAGTCTGAGAGCAATTTGATTTGGAATCGGAGGATTTCAATTTAGAGCAAATCATCGACTCAGCTGTGGATTGGACCTCAAGCCAAAATGTGCCAATTCTCAAATCTGAACATCAAATTCTTCCTTCCAATAAATCCACTATGTCCTTAGAATTGAAAGCTTTGACAGAATACCATAAGTATGTCTACTTAGGTGAAAAAGAAACCCTACAAGTCATCATAGCATTCCATCTTACTGGAGAACAAAAGAAAAGCTTGATGTCAGTTTTGAGAAAACTTAGAAAGGCAATTGGATGAACAATGAACGACATCAAGGGAATAAGTCCAGCAATAGTGCAACATAGGATACATTTAAAATTATGCAACTCCCAAGAGACCCACGACATAGGCTAAACCCGTTCATGCATGATGCTGTGCGAATAAAAATTCTAAAACTATTAGATAATGGGTTCATCTATCCCATTTCTGATAGTCAATGGGTTAGTCCTACCCATGTTGTTCCCAAGAAAGATGGTTTTATAGTAGTAGAAAATGACGACAAAGAGTTAGTACAAACACGACTCCCCACTAAGATTCGTATTTGTATTGATTACCGAAAACTGAATACTGCTACTCTTAAAGATCACTTTTCACTTCTCTTCATCGATCAAATGCTCGAAAGATTAGCTAGCCACGAGTACTATTATTTTTTGGGTGATTACTCGGGGTACAATCAGATCCCTATTACTATAGAGGATCAGGAGAAGACCATGTTTACTTGTCCATTTGGACCCTTTGCTTATTAACGCATGCCCTTTGGATTATGCAACGCTCTCGCGACATTCTAAAGATGCATGCTCAGTCTTTTTTCTGATATGGTGGAATAATTTTTAGAGATTTTCATAGATGATTTCTCTATCTAAGGGGATTCATTCAATCAATGACTTCATTACTTAGAGTTAGTTTTTCAACGATACATTGAGAAGAACTTAACTCTAAATTGGAAAAGTGTCATTTCATGGTGAGACAGGGGATTGTCTTAGGCCATGAAATCTAGTGGAGAGGGATCGAAGTTGACAAAGCAAAGATAGAAGTGATCGGTAAGCTTCTGACCCCCAAATGTATTAAGAATATCAGATCTTTTCTTAGCCATGCTGGGTTCTACCGACAGTTCATTAAGGACTTTAGCTAAATTGCTAGGCCCTTAACCAACCTGCTTGCGAAGGACGTGTCCTTTAATTTCGATGATGGATGTTTTAGATTATGAAAAAAAGCTTAAGTAAGAACTTATCTCTAAGTTTATCATGTTTATTCCATACTGGATTAAACCATTTGAGATCATGTGCGATGCCTCAGACCTTACCATCAGCGCTGTCCTAGGACAACACATCGATAATAGGCAGCACATGACCTACTATTCGAGTAGGAGACTAAATAACGCACAACAAAATATTACTACAAAAAAAATAATTTTTTGCCGTAGTGTTTGCGTTAAAGAAGTTCCGTCCATAGTTACTAGGGTCAAAAACCATAGTATTTACGGACCACTACGCGTTGAGATACCTTATGACAAAAAAGGATACAAAAGCATGACTCATTTGTTGGATCCTTGTTTTACAAGAATTTGACCTGGAAATTCGGGATAAGAAAGGTGTGGAGAATGTGGCGGCCGACTATTTATCCAAAATTCCCAATGCACCTACTGTGAAAACTCTGATCAACGAGGATTTTCAAGATGAACACATCCTAGCTATTTTTAAGGAACCCTGGTATGCAAACATCGTCAATTACCTTGCCACGGGACAAGTACCTTCTGAATGGATGAAGCAGGATAAATATTGCTTTTTCGCCCAAGTGCGGTTTATTTTTTAGGAAGAACTATACATTTTTAAATTTTGTCCTGATTAAATCATCAGACAATGTATACCAGAGGAAGAGTATAGGAGTGTGTTAACATTCTGCCATGAACTTGCTTGCGGTGGACACTTTGGTCCCCGCAAATCGCAGAGAAAGTCTTACAGAATGAGTTCTACTGGCCTACTTTATTCAACGACTCATTCATCCTTTGCAAGTCATGCGCGAATTGTCAAATGACTGGGAGAATCACAAAAAGAGATATGATGCCCTTGAACCCTATTTTGGAATTTGAAATTTTCGATATGTTGGGCATCAATTTTATGGGGCCATTTTCAAGTTCATTCAGCAACCAGTACATCTTATTTGCGGTGAACAATGTTTCAAAATGGGTGGAGGCTGTGCCGACCAAGACAAATGACAACAGGGTTGTTGTCAAAATTCTAAAGGAAAATATAATCTCTCATTTTGGCACCCCGCGTGTGATAACTATTGACAATGTATCTCATTTCTACAACAGGGCTTTCGAAGAGTGGTCCCCAAACTACTGGGCAGGTGGAGGTAACCAACAGACAGATTAAACTCATTTTGGATAAAACTGTTGGGCAAAATAGGAAAGAGTGGTCCACTAAGCGAATAGGTGCACTATGGCTTTCCGGACCGCTTTCAAAACTATCCTCGGTATGTCTCCATACAGAGTGGTATTTAGAAAAGCCTGCTATTTGCCTGTGGAATTAGAACACTGAGTTTTATGGGCTATCAAGCAACTGAATCTTGATTTAAACAAAACCGGTGACCTAAGAAACTACAAATCTCAGAGTTTGAGGAGATACACAATGAAGCTTATGAGAACGCTAAATCACGAAGAGTAGAACCAAGATATTTCACGAGCAAATTGTACACAGAAAGATCTTTGTCCCTGGACAAAAAAGTTATGCTTTACAATTCACGGCTTCATGTCTTCGCGGGAAAACTCAAGACCCGTTGGACTAAACCGTTCACTGTACGTACCGTTTTTCTACAAGGTCTTGTGGAGTTTTTTGATCCGAAAAATGGTGAGAGATTCAAAATAAATGGGCAAAGACTAAACCCATCTCTGACCATTGAACCAGAGTCACAAGAGAAAAATGTAATGGGTTTTTTCGACACATTTTACAAGTGACCATGTCCCACCACAAACCACCAATAAAATTAAAAAATATTGTGTGAATAAAAATAAAATTAAAAATTAGAAGTTCTTTGTAAATTATCATAATTCTTTATATATCATTCCTTACACCTGTTTATTGCATGCATTCACTTATCATTTATTGAATATAATGCACTAGATAGATGTGGGGAGGGGTACTAACATAGGATTTCTTTGTTCCTTTTCATTTTGAGTTATTTTTCAGTATTTCTTTTTCTTCCTTTTCCCAAGTTTACTTAAGTAATAGAGAATTTTGATAGTCTTTTGTAAAAATACAAAATAGTTATAAGGATTAAGAAAAATCAAGTTAAAAATTCTTTACGTTAGCTTAAATAAAAGAATATTGGTTGGATTGATAGTTTAGGAGGAATTAAAAGGATAACTCACTTCTTTACTTTTACCTTAGTTAATATGCATTAGTTATACACACACTCTTAAAATTTATAGACAAAGACTCTAAGTGCCACGCCAGAAAAGGAAAAAGAAAAAAAATTATAATTGTGCCTCAAGAAGTATAATTATTCACGCATAAAAGAAATAAACTTTAGTTTCGTGGCCTAGTTCACTTGAGTATTTAACCTAAGGGGTGTTTTCTTACCTGGTGCCCTAAGACCGCCTGGTTTGGGAGTCATCGGTCAAAACTCGTTACACAAGTAAATTGAAAGCCTGAGAAAATTAAGTACAAAAAAATTACATAAATAAACACGAAATTTTTTTGTGACATTAGAGTTTGAGTTGAAAAATTCCAAGAAAATCACGCTTCACACAATGTATATTAATTAAGGCTAAATAAAAGAATGAGTTTGAAGTACAAAATTCCTCTTGAACTTAAATAAAAGCCCTATTCTTGCATGAAGACCAAAGTCTAGGAATGACTATTAAGCGTTAGACCTAATGCTTATAATTATTTAGCTATTTTTACTAAAAAGATTAAAAACTTTTTTCTACTTTAAGAAGGATTTTTAAAAAACAACTAACATTTTCATTCTTTTCTTGGATTTTTACGGGTGCAATATGCTAAAAATCCTCAAGAGAAAAATTTCTCCTCTAGGGAAAACCTAGAGGTTTAAAGGCTTGTTGCACATGCTCAGTGCAATCACGTCACCTGCGAAAATGGTGTAATAAACTTTCTTAGTTTAGTTTTCTTGTTTCTTTTGTTTTGCATGATAAGTGTGGGAGTATAATTAGTATTTACATTTGCATATTTTTTTATCACATTTTCCTATTTATCTTAATAAAATTTTGTTTATTAATAGGTTTTTCTCCTTGTTCTAGGTCCATGGTTTGAAGTGAAGAAGAGACCCAAAACTCCAATATATTTGAGAATTTTTAGAGTCAAGAAGAAGCCCAACACTTTGAAGCCCAATTTGCTGCTGCTTGGAGAAGAAGACAAAACAATAAATGCACCTATATGCCTAACATGGAGCCACCAGTCTGCACGCTTCGGCGCTGGCAGACTGGCGCTAGAATGGCCGCGTTTTCGCGGCCATCCTCGCACCTCTCTATCAGCATCTGAGATCATAGCTCCCACTCCTTCCCCCCATGCTCTGGTGCTTATAAATACCCCCCTTGATCACCAGTGGAGGAGATATCCAGAGTTGAGAAGTTGATGTTAGTTTGTTTTAGGATTTTCTTTAGTTTACTTGTATTTTTTTTTTTGTTCTTAGCTTTAGACCAGAAATTGGAGAGAGACTGAGAGTTGTATTATGAAGGTGACAATCAAATACAAGTCTACTACATCTTCTTCTTATTTCTGATCTTTACTTGCCTTAACTTACTTGCATTTAGTATAGCATGTTTACTTTTCTTGTATCTTCTCTTTTATTTTTATTTACCATGTCTAATTAACTTCTCTATAGCATGACTAATTAACTCCTAACCCACTAATCTCTAACTGCTGGATTTACAACCCAAATGAATCAACAACTATCACATAAGGTTTGTGTAAACAAGAGTCATGATATCTTAAAGATGAGGGTTGTAACTCTAGCTTATTAACAAGTATATTCACTTTCATGCTTAACTAACAAGTTTTTGATAATTTATAAAAATGTGTTAACTTTACTTGTTTTTTGTAAGTTAGAGGAATCCCCATACATCTTTGCTGATACCATTAGTGCACTTGCCTTTTCTTTCATTCTTGCCTTTAAATGGATCTTGATAGGAGAATATTCAAGTCTTGTCGTGCGAAGAAAGGTGATGAGGAGAACTTTTATTCAATCTACCGTGTGAAAAGTTCTTATGCACAAGTGTTGTGGTTGCCTATGTCCATTGTGAGGCTATATTATTAAGAAGTTGGAGGTTAGTGCGAATACTTAGTAGAAAGTTAGCCACGCATTTTTTCATCTCTAAAACACAAAAACACTTTTTCAACATCAAATCATTTCAAACCATTGTTACAATCTTTCTTGTTTATCTTTCTATTCATTCTTGAAACAAAGACAAACTTTAAAATGAATAGAAAAATCGCACATCACGCTTCTATCACCTCCTTTCCTTGTGATATGACCCGTATAGCCACTTTGCTATTACAGTAGAATCGAGAAAGCTACAACACCATAAACTCACTTTTTACTCTTTTTTGTGCAACGCTTTCTGATGATCATATACTTATAAATAGGTGTCTAAATAATTGAATAAGATATAAGGAAGAAAGATTATTCTCTACTCTTATATTGTGTGTAAACTTGTTGGTTTATTATTTATCTCATTCCTCCAAATTTCACAGCATCTCCATGGATTAATCTAATGTCAGATTGTATTAGGTTAAAGAAAATACATAGGAAAAAAGAATTAAACTAAAATATATAACCTTCTTTTTAAAATTTTTTGTAGCTAATTTCTCTTGTACTTTTTACCTTTGAGTTGGATTTAAGTAATTAATGTTGTGCTTTCCTCTTCTCTCTTCTTCCTCTCTCGTGATCTCTGCCTCTCCTTGGGATTGGGGTGATCCTATCTATTGCATGTCTTATAGCAAGAGTCTTACCACGAGTGTTGTCCTTTAATCCATTCTCCAGTGTTTCTATCTAACATGTCTTAATAAAGGGTCGGATCTGGTCCAGCGCACCTGAACGGGTTCAACCCGTCCCGATTTTGTCATCTTAGATCAGTAGGTTGTTGGAATCTCAACAACATAGAACTACAACATAATCAATGCAGAAACCAACACTTGAAGATGTATGTTTCATGAAATCAATGAAATTTTGTATGTGTGCTAATGTTCCCTCGATACTTCCGTTATAGCATTGGCTCAACGGATCGAATCCACAGGGACGGGAGGTGATAGAAGTATTAACAATCGTTATTCATGTCGGTTGTTAACAATTTTTCTTTATTATAGAAAGAGAAAAAGAAAAAGAAAAGAAATGCAGAAGTGATAGGTGGAGAAGGCGATGAAAACAGTGATGTGAAAAACAAAAAAGAAGTGGTCGTGGAATCGATAAAACAAAAGCAAGAAGTAAAAATGAAGAAGAAAGTGAAATGATTTAAAAAATAATTTTGAAAACAAAATGGAAAAGAAGATAAACTTTGTGGTGAAGGAAGTGAAAACAAAGGTGAAGAAAGAAGATGGTGAAAACAACGATAAGAAAATTGATAAAAGGGTTTTGAAATTGATTTTTAAAACAAGATAAAAAGAAAGAAGAAAATTATGAAAGAAAGCTCATGGCTACTAACTTCTAATTGCTTCACTAATCATGCTAACCTTTAGTGATAGTTGCCTCACATGGATCCTTGACCATCACTAGTCCTTGGTTTCAAGAGACGATACAAAGCATGACTCATAAGATTGTGCGTCTACATTCATACACATCCAAACCACACAATCAAAATGCAAGCTACTATTAGATCATCAAAATCAAGTAAAGGTGAGCATGAAATAAAGAAGATATTGTAAGTTAGCTTATTAGTGGATTAGATGTTAGAATGTTAGAATGCTAGAATGCATCATCATGAGTCATTAATGGCTCTTGCGAGAGCAAGGCCTTGTTGATGCTATTAGATTTATGTGTATTATCAAGTAAGTAGTTAACTAGTTAGTGCTTAGAAGTTAGATTGCTATGAAAAGAAAAACTAGCTAAGCATCATGTAGAAGATGAAGAAGAATACAATGGAGAAGAAAGAAGACACCTTTACATAGATTTTCACCATCTATTACATCAATATCTCTCTATCTCTCTCTAGAATCAACTCAGCCCTACTACAAGATCTAAAAACAAAATGAAAATACAAAATAAAAGAAGAAGAAAATCTTACTCTATGACTAGAAGAGAGAAAATCTAGCCTACTCACTGATCTGCTAGCATCTTAGGTCTCTGCAGGGCTTTATATAGGCAAAGGAAGACTCTAGAAGACGAGACGAGGCCACGCGTCAAAAATCGACAGGTGGCTCGCCAAGATGTCTGCAGAAACATGGCTATAGCCGTATTTTCACGACCATACCAGGGACTTAGGTCCCTGGTTTTGGTCCACAGGTTCGTCTCGTCTCGAGAAACTTCTGTATGGTCTCGGATCTGGGTATTTGGTTTCGAATGCTCGTCAGATTCGCTTGAAATTTCTAGCTTCAATGCATCTTCTATAAGCTCTCTTACTTCGCCTTAAAAAAAATTGAGATTTAATTACCAGAAATTGGGTTAAATTAGGCTCTTATTACTCCTTTACCCCTAGACTCTTGATTATCTTTAAAATAAACCAAAACACGTGTGAGAAGCGTCATTTTATTCATAAATTTGTAGGAAAATGCAATGTAATGATGCAAAATTGTAGACTAATCATATCCACACACTTATCTTTTGCTCGTCCCGAGCAAAATAAGAAAAGGAAAAAACTAAATTAAGAAAGTTATTACACTACTTTCTTAGGTGACACAATTGCACTAAGTATGTACAACAAGCTGTTAAAACTTTAAGTTTCCCCTAGAGGTGGAGTTTTGTCTCCTGAGGGTTTTCAGCGGATTACACCCATAAAACCCATGAAGAAAGAAAATAAAATTTAGTGTTTTGAAAACGCAATTTGAAAGAGGGACAAGTTTTCAAAATATTTTTTAAAAAATTTAAGCGATCTAAGAATATAAGTCCACCAAAAATTATTCTTCCTTAAACTTAGATTATATGCAAGATCTTATTTTCAATTAAGGTAATAATTTAAAATTAGATTGAATATTTTATCCTTCATAAAACCTAGATAATATGCACCTTGTGATAGTGAAGATTTTTGGTTTTCAACTCTAACCATCAAGCCATTTATTCATATATTTTTCTTTTTTCTTCTCTTAGTTTTTTTTTTTAGGCTTTCTAGTTTACCCGGGTAGTGAGCTTTTGACCGATAGCTCCCAGACTAGATGGTCTTAGGGGACCAGATAAGAAAACATCTCTCGGGTTTAAGGACTCAAGTAAACAAGGCCACAAAGCTAAGGGAGATTTTTTTTCTTTGACCATTGTTAGACATGAATAATTATGCTTCTTGAGGCATAGTTATCCAGCTTAATAAGTGATTTTTTTTGCCATATATATTATTTATTTATTTTTTCTTTATGATATTTTAGGTCTTTGTTTCCATCCCAAAAAATGTGTAAGTGTGAAGTGGACACTATCTAAGACAAAAAATTCAAGATAAAATTATCTTTCCAATCTTTCTTACTTAGCCTATAATTTTAAACAAGATCCATAATTTCAACTAGGTTTAAGATATCATAATTAAGGCTTCATTAATTTCTAAGATCATCTTAATTTTCTTAAAAATAGATCAAAACTTTCTCTCTTGTTTTAAAAAATTTTTAAAGAAAGAAAAAAATCTTATACAAAAAGGAAGATCTTTAAAAATATCCTAAAAGAAGTGAAAAAGAAAGAAAATCTAAAAACTCTATGTTTGTAAACCCTCCCCCACACTTATCTCATGCATTGTCCTCAATGCATCGTGAATCTATGTATGCATAAAACAAATAGAGAGGGAAGAAAAAATTACCTCAAGGTGGTGGTTTCGGTGGTGGTCTGATTGGTCCACGAAATGCGACCTAATAAAAAGAATATGGTATCCGGAGGAACCCACCAGAGACCCCTCTGATATAACCCATTATTATGATGTGTATGTGAATAATTTTTATTACAAATTTTACCCCATCTAATTTTCAAATTTTAAAAATAATTTCAGAGTCATTATTTTTAACACTTTGTCCCAGAATGAAGTATAAAAAGATAGAATGATCGATTTGGACTCAAGAAATACAAGAACTAATACCGACTCAGGGAAGTGACTGAAGTGGGTCCAAATCAAGAAGTTGAAATCCTATTCCACATTCATTTTTCCGCAATGGAATGCGACTTCCTAAGGTTGGTGATTTAAGTTCAAGAATGACAAGTATGGGAATTAAAATTGACTCTAAAAAGTTACTCAAATCGCGTAAAAAATAAGAGTCAATATTGATTCAGAATTTTGATCTGGATCACAAATTTGAGAATTTGGATCACATTCTTCTTTGAGTTCAATTTCATAAAAATGAGAACTTGTCAATTTGTCAATGGGACTTTCAAAAGCATGGTATTGATCAAGTTCAATATGATGATCATAAAAGATGGGTGATTCAATTTCATGATGGACAGGCATAAGATCCAATACTGACTCGAAAAAAGGACTGAAATCAGGTAAAAACACCTTAGCCATTATTGAATCAGGAAGTGGAATTGAATTACCAAGTTGAGATTCAGGATCATGTTCATGCTCAGGTTCAATTTTAGAAAAAGGATAACTTGCTAACATGTTAATTGAATTTTCAAAATTCAGAGTTTGGTCAAGTTCAAATGGGGGGTGCTGAAACTGAACCTTGGTTTCCAAAACAACTTGATTCTTTGGCTCTAATAGAATTGTTAGTGACATCAGGCATGGTCAAAGGGTGAGAATAGAGAGTTTTGACCATTAAATTTATGTCATGATTATGATCGATTTGAACCTGAGTCATAGCTTCAAGCAGCTTTTTATAGTCGATTGGTTCATTGTTTTGTTGCAATTAGGCATGAAAAGATGGGTATGAAGGTTGGTTTTGGAAATTTTAGTGAAACAGTGAGTCTATCAGATTTTACGATTGTTGCTCGGACTCATACATACTCATTTTCAAGATTGATGGTTTTCTATTTTGAACTGAAGATGATGAGTATGAATCTTGATTTTGGACAGATTGTGAGTCGAGCTTGTTTTATTGGGACTCAAGCATGACTTCTATACTCTTTTCTTGCTAGATTTTTTCTTCTATGGGCTGTTATAGAAAAGAAGTATATGAAGTATGATGTGAACAAGTTTGTGAATATTGTGAAATTTGTGAAAATTGTGAACAAGGTGGTTGAAAATTTGTCTCGAGCGAGGTTAATCCCCATTGACTCTGAGAAGAGTAGAAATTATTTTGAAAATTATGGTCATAAGATATGGGTTATATTGATTCGGATAAGTCCAACCCAGTATATTTGGTTGGTTCATATTATAAAAACTGGGTTGAAATTATCTGAGTCAAATGGGGTTGGTGTGAAGTATGGATTCATATGAGGATTAAAAGAATTGTTGTTGTTGAATTTCATTTCACAAACATCACGAGCAAAAAAAAGCAAACAAACAAACAAAAAGAAAGAAAAATCAAAACCAAGCCTATACTAAGGTTGACCTAGACCTAGGGACTCCTAACTGGTCGATTACCCGGGAGAGGTTATTGTATGAATCCGACCACAAGCTAATCGGCCAGGTAGGGGCAAATACGACGGGAGGTATCCGTGCGTAAGCAACGGGCCTTAATTACATCAAACAATGGTATCTTCGAGGCGTAGCCTCTTAATCCCTAATCTTAGATACCGATTTCACAAGAGTAAGATTATCACAAGTTCCACCCTTGGTCAATCTCTTAATGAGTCCGAGATATCCCTAGGGCCAACCTCCATTAATTTTTATTATAGCTTGGGTTGTGTGAGTGGGGAGGTGGTTTTTGGGTTAAGAAAGGGTAATGACTTCCCCATCTTATCATGTAATGGGTTATGCCTTTAAGTTCGATTCGTGCAAGTGTGCAATATAGACAGGAATATAACACAAAGCGAGTAAATCACCCACGTGTTTGTCTTATACTGTATGCAATGCCATATGTACACCTCAGTTCAGATCACAACAACAGAATGAAATAAAGTATATTGGAAATGAAATTGATACGTGCCTAAATATAAATGTCTAAACCATTTTAAAAGCATCTAAATACCGTATTTTAGTTCTTTAATTTATTACAGTGTTCAGGCAATCAAAGCAGGAAAAGTAAAAGTACAGATCCACTAGCTATTACAATTTACACATCCTAACACAGCAAGATGCACAAATGCCACTAGGTTGCCACGAAATCGAGGCACAGGTCGCGTTTGCGTGGCTTTATTGTAGAAGCTGGGTCCCTGCTTTTAAGAGCAGGGAGCTGCAGTGCTAATGGGTGTTTTTGCAATATCCAGTTCCTGTAAAAATTGACCTGCACACCAAACAGAGAAGAAAATATTACAAAAACGTGAGTTTAAACCGTTCTCATCCTCGGCAACGGCGCCATTTTTTTGATCGATGCAAAAATCAGCACTTAAAAATGTGTGTTTTATAAAATCAATAAAAGTTTGTTTGTGCGCTAATGTTCCCTCGATACTTTCGTTATAGCATTGGCTCAATGAGTCGAATCCACAGGGATAGGAGGCGATAAAAACATTAACAGTCCTTATTCACGTCAGTTGTTAACAACTTCTTCTTTGTTAAAGAAAAAAAAAGAAAAAGCAAAGAACTGCAGAAGTGATAGGTGGAGAAGGCGATAAAAATGGTGATGTGAAAAATAAAAGAGAAGTGGTTGTGGAATCGGTAAAACAAAAGCAAGAAGTAGAAATGAAGAAGAAAGTGAATTGATTTGAAAAGTGATTTGAAAAACAAAATGGAAAAGAAGATAAACTTTATGGTGAAGGAGATGAAAAACAAAGGTGAACAAAGAAGACGGTGAAAACAAGGATAAGAAAATTGATAAAAGGGTTTTGAAATTGATTTTTAAAATAAGATAAAAGAAAGAAGAAAATTATAAAAGAAAACTCATGACTACCAACTACTAATTGCTCCACTAATCATGCTAACCTCTTAGTGATAGTTGTCTCACATGGATCCTTGGTCATCACTAGTCTTTGGCGTCAAGAGACGATATAAAGTATGGCTCATAAGATTATTTTTTGACATTCAAACACATCCAAATCACACAATCAAAATGCAATCTATTATTAGATCATCAAAATCAAGTAGAGTTGAGCATGAAATAAAAAATACAATGCAAGTTAGCTTGTTAATAGGTTAAATGTTAGAATGTTAGAATCCATCATCATGAGTCATCAATTACTCTTGCAAGAGTAAGGCCCTGTAGATGCTATTAGATTCATGTGGATTATAAAGTAAGTGGTTAGCTAGTTAGTGGTTAGTAGTTAGATTGCCATGAGAAGAAAAACTAACTAAGTATCATGTAGAAGATAGAGAAGATTATAATGGAGAGAAAAAGAGACACCTTTAAATAGATTGTTACCATCTATTATATCAATATCTCTCTATCTCTCTCCAGAATCAACTCAACCCTATTACAAGATCTAAAAACAAAATTAAAATACAAAATAAAAGAAGAAAAAAATTCTACTCTACAACTACAAGAGAGAAAACCTAGCCTACTCACTGATCTTCTCGCATCTCAGCTCTCTGCATGGCATTTTATAGGCAAAGGAAGATTCTAGAAGGCGAGACGAGGCCACACGTCAAAAATCAACGCGTGGCTCACCAAGATGGCCATGGAAACATGGCCCACGTTTTCGCGACCATACCAGGGACTTAGGTCCCTAGTTTTGGTCCACAGGTTCGTTTCATCTCGTGAAGCTTCTGTATGGTCTCGGATTTGGGTATTTGGATCTGAATTCTCGTCAATCCCCAGAATTTCTGGCTCCAATGCATCTTCTAGAAGCTCTCTTGCTTGGCCTCCAAGAAATGAGATTTAATTACCCAAAATTAGGTTAAATTAGGCTTTTATTACTCCTTTGCCCATAGACTCTTGATTATCTACAAAATAGACCAACATACGGGGGGGGGTGTCATTTTATTTATATATTGGTAGAAAAATGCAATGTAATGATGCAAAATTGTAGACTAATTACAACATCAGAGAATAGTCATCAATTGCACGAACAAGCAAACAAAAGAAAGAAAACGAGAACACAAGATTTAACAAGGTTCGACAATTGTCTACGTCCTCAGGGCAGAAAAGGAGAGAGATCTTATTAAACTAATCAATCACAGGATACAATAGCAGAGGAATTACCCCTCTTTATATAGGCATGGAGTCTCTCAAGAAAAAGAAACCAAAAGCTCTGAATTTGGATCAGAAATATATTCAAAAATCTGCTCAGATTTGGGTGTCAACAGCCCAAAGGGCCTGTCGCCAGCAAACCCGCACTCTGACAAACCCCAAGTATCTATAAAACACTGTCGACAGCATGGTTCATCAAATGATGTATTCGTGTGTCTGACTGTCGATAGCTCAAGAGAACTATCGATAGTCATGTGCCTTTTTCATAAAAAACTACATCCTCAATTTTTTTACTCTTTTCTCTCTCCATAATTCTCCACCTTAATAAAATTTCACAAATTTGAGCTAAAATCAATAGAGAACCATGTCAACTCCAATGGGCTACACCGGTGTGGTTGCCAATGTACCCCTGCCCAGGGGATCAAGCCATCTATAGTTCATCCAAACAAGCTCCACCGAGTTCAATAAACTGGAAGGATATGGAGCAACTCATTTCAATACAAATTTTACTCCCAGAACAACCTTGGTATGCATATGAGTGGGGTTCTCTTTTGTGTGAATCTTCTGTAGCTCGATGTCACCCTCATCAAGAATCTCCCTAGCAAAGTAGAATTTGACGTTAATGCGCTTGTCCTTGCAAGATATACCTAGTTCTTTACCAAATAGATAACACTCGTGCTATTACAGTTAATCTTCAATAGATCCTGATTAATCTCCATGTCATCGACCAACCCATGAAGCCAAATTGCCTCTTTTATAGCCTCTATCATGGCCACATACTCGGCCTCTGTAGTAGACATTGCGATAGTAGACTATAGAGTAGAGTGCCAGATTACGGTACTGAGACAATGTAAACACATATCTCATTATTGATCGGTGTTTGTCAAGGTCGCCAGCGTAGTTGGAATCAACGTTTCTGATACACTCCTGCTTACCGTAGCATCTTCTTAAATACCAAACCATTATATATGGCAGATTTGGTGTATCGTAGAACCCACTTCACTGCCTCCCAATGATCCCAATTGCTGGGATCATACATGTATATGTTAATTATTGAGACAGCTTGTGACAAATCGGACATTGTACACACCATTGCATACATTAGACTACCAACTGTGCTAGCATAAGGCATGTGAGTCATGTACTCACACTTTTTAACAGTAGTAGGAGATATAGTAGCTTTTAACTTGAAATAATGAGTCAATGGTGTACTTACATACTTTATATCACTGTTGATGTTGAACTTCTGAAGTACCTTCTTCAAATATCTCTTCTGTTTTAAGCTTACGTTGCCTCCCTTCCAGTCTTACTCAATCTCCATACCTAACACCTTCTTCACTTCACTCAGATCTTTTGCCTCGAATGGAAGACAAGTCTTCTTCAGTTTATCAATTGTTAGATCTGCTCTTGAAAATGATGAGCATATCGTTCATATACAACAGTAGATAGATATACTTTCCACTCGAGCTTGATGTAATACACACATGGGTTATAATGACTTCGTGTGTACTTCTTGCCTCTTATGAAACTGTCCTTCTTGCCTCTTATGAAATTGTCAAAACGCTTGTACCACTACCCTGGAGATTGTTTTAATCCATATAGCGATTTATTTAGTTTACACGCCATATCTTCCTTTCTTGTAGTTTTAAACCTCGTCGATTGAGCCATGTAGATCACCTCTTCAAGATCGTCATTGAGAAAGGCGGTCTTCACATCGAGCTGATCAAGTTGCAACTCATACTGTGCTCAAGTTCCAACTCATACTGTGCTACCAGTGTCAACAAAATCTGAATAGATGAGTGCTTTACAACAGGTGAAAATGCCTCATTATAGTTAATGCCTTCTCGCTATGCGTAGCCTTTAGCTACCAATCTGGCTTTTTAGCATATAGTATCACCTTTGAGATATCCTTTTTTTGGCATACACCCACTTACAACCAATCGCCTTCTTTGCCTTGGGCAACTCTGTTAGTTCCCAAGTGTCATTTTTGTGTAGAGAACTCATCTATTCCATCATGACATCCTTTCACATCTTGGACTCCAAACTGATTTCTGCTTCCCTATATGTAGACAAGATTGCCGCTTCAATGAGTGGAAGAGCATAGGCCACGATCATGTTGGTAGTGAGCCAACTTGGCTTACATCGATTTCTTTGAATTCTTTCAAATGCAATGAATTCTTAGACATCACCCATAGCCTGTCCTTGATCCTCATCATTATCATTAGCATCCTGATTGGCTATATGATCACCACCGTGAGTCATCGTGAATATGATCTCCAAAGATAGTGATCTTTCTAGAGACGGTGAAGTAGCATCACTCTCCACGTGCTGCGATATCTCTTTGGTCTTTTCACTCTCCACCTGCTGAGAGTTCGTAGGCTTCATCATTAAAGCCTTATGAAATGTGACATCTTTGCTCACAATAAACTTCTTGTCCTTATGATCCCAAATTTTGTAGCCCTTTGTAGCTTTCTTGAATCTTACGAACACACCTTTCTTCACTCTTAGGTCCAATTTGTCTTCCATAATATGATAGTAAATCAGACACCCAAATACCGGTAGTGAATGATAATCATGAGCTATTCTTTCTGAGCAAGCTTCCAGAGGAGTTTGACCTCCTATAACAGACGACGACAACTTGTTAATTAGATGACAAGCATATGCTAATGCCTCAACCCAAAAAGATTTCGATATTGTCGATGTTAGATAACATTCACCAGACCTTCTCAAGTAAGGTCCTATTCATCTTTTTAGCCACCCCATTTTGTTACGGTATTTTCCTTACTATGAAGTGCCTTTCTATGCCCTTATCGCAACATAGCTGTAGAAAAGGATCACTCGTATACTCTTTTCCATTGTCTGAACGGAGTACCTTGATCTTCTTTCCCATATTTTTCTTCATGTTTCTCTTCCATTCCACAAACAACTCTATGACTTCCCCTTTGTGCTTCATGGTATATACCCAATATCATCTAGAGTAATCATCTATAAAAGACATGAAGTAGTGGTTTCCACTAACAGATGCTATCTTGGTAGGTCCTCAAATGTCTATGTGAACATAATCCAGAATCTCCTCGGTGTAATGAGTTGCGGTGCCGAATTTCACCGTGATCTTCTTTCTAATGACGCAATGTTCACAAAAATCTATTGTTCAGCTTTTGGCACCTTTCAATACACCTTACTTTGGAAAAGCTTGCAAAGATTTTTCTCTTGTATGTCCGAGCCTCATATGCCAAAGCCGGATGCAATCATCATCTAAATATGTAAAAGTTGCCCTTGCCCTGTAACTGTACAACCCTTCAAGTTGTAGAGGTTATTGCGTCGGACGACTTTCATAACAACCATCGAGCCTCTAGTCATCTTGAGAACACCATCTTTAATAGATACTTCAAGACCCAATGCTTTCAAGGCACCAACAAAAATAAGATTCTTTTCAATTGACGTGCATACCTCGCTTCAATTCCCGCACCATCTCATCAAATTCTTGATATGGACTGTACTTATCCCTTCCATGTTCATAGACGATCATCGCCCATGATAACGGAACATCCATCTAGCTTCTCAAAGTTAAAAAATTAGTCCCTGTTGGGACATATATGATAGGTAGCTCATGTGTCTAACATCTACTCAGACTCACCTGAGTAATAAATAGTAGGGATAGTAACTGAGAAAGAGAATATCGATAAGTCAGAGTCTGATCCTCCTGCCTGTGAAGTACTACCCGTTTGGGTATTGATCACCCTTGCGAAATTTGCCTTGGTCTTCGACTCCTTATTCTTATCTTTGATCCTTAGACAGTCAACCTTCTAGTGGCCTAAATCTTTACAGAAAACGCACTGGTTCTTCTTTAGATCTCTGAAACCAGGCCTGGATTTCAATCTCCCATGCTTACCTTTATCCTTCCGATTGGAACCCTACCTCTTATCGTCAACATCTCGCTGATGTACCATTAGAGGAAGATTGCTTATCCTTTCTCCTCACTTCATAATTTACAAGAGCAGCTGACTTATCACTTTAGTTAAGTATTTTTTTTATCATTGATCAAAGTTAGGTGAAGGTTTCATACTCTTCATCAAGAAGAGAATTCAAAAGAATTAATTTATTGTCCTCTTCTTCGATCGATACATTCACGTTAACTAGGTCTGTAAGAAGCTTCATGTAGTTGTTCATGTGTTCATCAATGGAGAGTTTTCTCTTCATCTGAAAGCGATAAAATCTCCTCTTCAGGTGCAATTGTGACTCGATACTCTTTGTCAGATACTTCTTTTTGAGAATACCCACATCTTCCTTGCAGATATTTCATATAACACATGATACTTGATGTCATATGTCAGACAAGACCTTACAAGATCACACGCCACTCTGTTCATCTTGTCCCAGTCTTTTTCAGAAGTCTCATTTGATTTTTCCTCCAAATGTAAAGTATTTTCGAGGTTTGATGCCGTCAGTGCATCCATTACCTCATACCTCCACATCCCAAAGTTGTTCTTATCATCAAACTTTACCACATCGATCTTCATCGAATGTGAATTCACGAATTTCACCATGGATTGATTATTTTCAACCATCTCCTCAATAGATTCCTCAAAGCAATGTGAAAATAATTAGTGAAAACAAATCTAAAATAGGAAAGATCAGATCTTTACCTCTGAACAAAATTGTAGACAGTCTCCAAGTTAATTTGCTCCTCCCAAGCGAAATTCTTGAACCCAGAAAGCTCTGATACCACTTGTTAGAATCTCAACAACAGAGAACAACAACACCAGAGAATAGTCACCAACTATACGAAGAAGCAAACAAAAGAAAGAAAGCGAGAACACAAGATTTAACAAGGTTTGATAATTGCCTACGTTCTCGGGCAGAAGGGAGAGAGATCTTATTAAACAAACCAATTACAGGATATAGTAGCAGGGGGATTACCCCTCTTTATATAGGCATGGAGTGCCTCAAGAAAAAAAAAACAAAACCTCTGAATTGGATCAGAAACAAATTCAGAAACCTGCACGAATTAGCCCAGAAACCTTATGCTGTCGACAGCTCAGTAAACTCGCACTCTAACAAACCCCAACTCTCTGTAAAATACTGTCGACAACTCAGAGTGGCTGTCATCGACAACACGATTCATCAGAAGATGTATCTGTGTGTCTGACTATTGACAACTCAAGAGAACTGTCACAGTCCTATGCCTTCTTTTTAAAAACTCCATCCTCAATTTTTTTCTCTTCTCTCTCCCCACATGGGTTACTTGTATCTATATCAAATTTATGAGAAGGAGCATCGATCAATTTTTTATTTCTAGAAATCTACCTGTTGGGCAAACCTTATTCCCCTATTCATAAGAACCAATGAATCATAACTGATTATTTAGAGAAGAAAAAATTTCAGTATATAATTCACCAAGGGATTATATTAGTATATATACAAGTGGAGAGTGAAAGAATGAAAGTATATATGTCTAAATACAATATATCACATATTGGATAAGAGTATCAAACCACCCCCTCATACTCAAAGTGTATCAAACATCCAGAGTTTGAATTAAATCTCGCGAAACTGAGTTGAATTTGTGCCTCGATGAATAAATCAGTCAACTAAGCTTTAGAAGGAATATAGGAAAAAGTGATCCTGCCTTTTTTTTATTCCTGACGAGTAATATGACAGTCGATCTCAATATATTTTGTGCGGTCATGAAAGACAGGTTTGGAGACAATAGCAATGGCTCTCTTGTTGTCACAATGCATGAGAAACTGAGCAACCACAGAGACACCCATATCAAACAAGAGGTCACGTAACCACCGAAACTCTAAAGTTGTATCAGCTATAGCATGATATTCGGCCTCAGTGTTGGATCGAGACATAACATCTTGACACTTGCTACGCCAAGAAATGAGAGAGGAACCCAGAAAAATGCAGAAGCCTGTGGTGAAGCGACATGTGTCCAGATCATCGGCCCATCCAGCATCAGAATAAGCTCATAGAGAAAGAGATGAATCAAAATTGTATAGCAATGACCGAGAGATGGTGCTTTAGAGATAATGAACCACACAAAATAATGCCGCATAATGAACTGATGTGGGAGCTCAAACAAACTGATTGGGATATGAACAGCTTGAGAAATATCTGATTGAGTAGCAGAAAGATATATAAGGGATCCCACCAGTTTTCGATACCGTGTAGGCTGCGGTAATGGAGTGCCATCATCGAGTTTGAGTTTGAGATGAAGCTCCATAGGTGTGAAAACAGAAGCGGATGTAGGAGTAGCAGGATCACTCAGGATGGCACGCTTAAGAAGATCAACAATATACTTCTGCTAAGAGAGAATATAGCCACGAGAGGAATAGGCAACCTCTATACGAAGAAAATAGCGGAGAAAACTCAAATCTTTCATTTTAAACTTAGATTGAAAATTCCGCTTCAGAGATGCAATAGGACAAAATTAATTTTGGTAATAATCATGTCATCAGCATTTAAGATGAGAAGCATAACACCATGGGGACTGGAGCACCGAAACATCGCATAATTAGCCATGCTTTGTGTGTAACCAACAGATAGGAGAGTTTGTAGAAAGTGCTCATACCAAGGCGGGGCACCTATTTTAAACCACAAAGAGCTCGTCGAAGTCTGCATACATGTCCAGGTGGAGCAGAAACACCAGGATGAGTCTGCATATAAACAACCTCAAAGAGATCACCATTTAGAAAAACATTTTTAACATCCATCTGATAGAGTGGCCACCTTCAAGCAGCAGTAAGAGCAATAAGTATGCGAATAGATGTCATTTTGGCTACAAGAGTAAATGTCTCCTCATAATCAATATCATACTCCTGTGTGAATCTCCTAGCAATGAGACGAGCCTTATACCATTCACAAAACTATCAGATTTGGTCTTGATTTTCTATATCCATTTGCAACTTTTTGAATTTGCACCAGGTGGCATGGGAACAAGATCCCAAGTATGGGTGCATTGGGACGCTGCTAGTTCCTCATTCATTGCATATTGTCATTCTAGAGATTTAATAGCCTCAGAATATGACTTAGGTTCATGTATAAAGTTAATAGCAGAGATAAATGCTGAAAACTTAGAAGAATATGTGGTAGCAGAAGTGCAATACTGCGTAAGAGGGTGACGATTACGTGGAGGATTTCTACGAGAAAGAGGCTGATCACCCCGGTGAAGTTGGAGCAGGCATAAGCGGCGTATCAGCAGTAGTATCATTCATAAATGAGGAAAAAGACTCAGTGGATTGAGAAATTGGTGAGCCAGTGTATAAGTGGATGGAGAAGGTGTGTATACAGGAACAGATTGAGTAGAAGACTTCGCGGATGTGCTGGTTTCAAGAAATGAGAGATCCTCTTTGGAAGAAGAAAGATAGTAAGGAACTTTTTCAAAGTGACACATATCGGGAAATGCGAAGATGTTTGGTAATGAGGTCATAACACCGATATCCTTTATGAGCAGAGCTATATCCAAGAAAAATATAATTACTCGTTTTGGATGATAGTGGGAGAAGAAGAAAACAAATACACCCAAAAGTACAAAGAAGAGAGTAATCAAAAGAAGACCATGCAGCGAGTGTATGGAGAAAAAGCATCATCAACCAAGGATGAAGTGCTTTTGATGAGCAGATATGCAGTTAAAATAGCTTCTGCCCAATAACATTTTGGAACTGATGTAGAAAGCAACAATGATCTCATTACCTCAAGAGTATGTCTAAGTTTACGCTCGACATCTCCATTTTGTTGAAGTGTGTGTGGATGATTAGTTTACAATTTTTCACTTTTATATAGTATTTTCGACGCGTGGCCTCGTCTCGTCTTCTGGAACCTCCTATTGTCTATATATATCCCTGCAGAGACCTGAGACGCAAGCAGATCAGCGAGTAGGCTGGATTTTCTCTCTTTTAGTGTAGTGTAGGTGCTCTTTTCTTTTCTTCTTCCTTCTTTTGTATTTTCATTTCCTTTTAGATTCATGTATTAGGGCAGAGAGATTCAGAGAGAGAAAGAGAGATATTGATGAAGAGATGGTGACAATCTATGTTATCTTCCTCCTCACTTCATTGGTTTCTTCTCTAACCTCTAACAAGATTATCTAACTTTAATTTCATGGCAATCTAACTACTAACCACTAATCATCTAACCTCTTTTTGATAATCCACATGAATCTAATAGCATCTAAAAGGCCTTGTTCTTACAAGAGCTATTAATGGCTCATGATGATGGATTCTAATATTTAACTTGCTAACTAGCTAACCAAGCTAACTTCCTCTTATTTCATGCTTGTTTCTAATGATTTTGATGATCTAAGATTTGTATTAGCTTGCTCTTGATGCAAGTGTTATATGTGAGGAACCATTTTATGTGCCATGCTTTGTATTAACTTTTGAAGCCAAGGACTAGTGATGGCCAAGGATTCATATGAGGCAACTATCACCAAGAGGTTAACATGATTAGTGGAGTATTTAGTAGTTAGTTGCCATGAATCTTCTTCTCTTTTTATTTTGTTTTCAAACCTTTTCTTCAATATAAAAATACCATTTTTTTTCATGTTGTTTTCATCTCTTATTTCTTCTACTTCTTCCTTACTTTTATTTTGTTTTTAAAACCATTTTCTAAAACCTCTTCTTATTTTATTTTCATTTATCTTATTTCTATTTCTTGTTTTCTTCCACCGATTACAACCACTTTTTATTTATTTTCACATCGTCATTTTCATCGCCTTCTCCATCTATCACTTCTGGATTTCTTTTCTTTTTCTTTTCTCATTCTTTAATAAAGAAGAAATTGTTAACATAACACGTGAATAAGGACCGTTAAAGCTTCTATCGCTTCCTATGCCTGTGAATTCGACTCGTTGAGTTAATGCTATAACAGAAGTATCGAAAGAACATTAGCACACATGCTTTTATAATGATTTCATAAAATACACGTTTTCGAGTGCTTGCTCCGTCTCGATCAAATTTTGGCGCCGTTGCCGGGGACGAGAATGGTTTTGATTTCACATTTTTATTAACATTTTCTTCTCTGTTTTAGTGTGCAGGTAAAATTTTGCAAAACTGAACATTGCAGAACTCTCCTTTTGCTTGCATGTCCCTGCTCTAGAAAACAGGGACCCTGCTTTCATAATTATGACGTGAAAACCTAAGAAAAGCCGCAAAAATGCGGCATTTTGTGATATTTGGACTTCCTCTTTTGCAAGGTTCTTACAAGTTACATATATTGATATATTCTGCTGCTAATTTTCTGTTTTGATTGCCTACATACTGTAATAAATTAAAGAACTAAAATACAGTAATTGGACATTTGTAAAATAGTTTAGACATTTGCATTTAGGCACGTGTCAATTTAATTCCAATATACTGTATTTTATTCTGTTATTGTGATCTGGACTGAGGTGTACATATGACATTGCATATAACATAGGACAAACACGTGGGTGATTTACTCTCTTTGTGTTATATTCTTATTATCTATATTGCACACTTAAACGAATTAAAATTAAGGGCAAAACCATACAAGATAAGGTGGGAAAGTCATTACCCTTTCTTAGCAAAAAATTACCTCCCCACTCACACAACCCAAGCCCTAATAAAAATTAATAGACATTGGCCCTCTAGGACTCATAAGAGATTGACCCCTGGTGGAACTTGTGAGAATCTTACTCTTGTGAAATTGGTGTCTAAGGTTGGGGATTAAGAGGTTACGCCTCGAAGAGACCATGGTTTGGCGTAATTAAAACCCGTTGGTTGCGCACGGATACATCCCACCATAATTCTCCCCTACCTGGCCGATTTGCTTGTGGTCGGATTCATACAAAAACCTCCCCCAGGTAATTGACCAGTTAGGAGTCGTTTAGGTCTAGGTCAACTTTAATATGGGCCTGGTTTTGATTCTTTTTCTTTTCTTTGTTTGTTGCTTTGTTTTTTGTTGCGATTGCTTGTGAAATGGAATTCAACAAGAATAATTTTTCAATCCTAATATGAATCCATATTTCACACTGACCTCATTTGACTTGGATAACTCTAACCTGACTTTTTATAACATGAACCAATCAAATAAGCTGGATTGGATTTATCTGACTCAATATAACCCATATCCCTATTCTAATGACTATAATTTTCAAAATAATTCCCACTCTTTGATCAGGGAAAAACCGCGCCAAAAAAGTGTATGTTTTAAAATCAATATTTAAAGTGTGTGTGCTTTGGCTTCCTCGATACTTCCGTTATAGCATAGAGGATAAAACGAGTCGAATCCAAAAAGGACGGGAGGCGATATAAGCTTACACGGTATGTTCATGTGTATGTTAAAAGTTCTTTAATATTTTAAAGAATGAAAAGAAAAGAAAACAAAGAATGAAAAGAGAAGCACGGTGACAACAAAGAAGTGAGAAACATAGAAGAATAGTATTTATGATTTTGTTGGTATATCTAAAATAAAGTGAAAAGATAAAGAAATTCATGGCTACTAACTACTAATGACTCCACTAACCATGCTAATCTCTTAGTGATAGCTACCTCACATGTATCCTTAGCCATCACTAGTCCTTAGTTCAAGAGCATTTCAAAGTATGACCCATATGATAACTTTCACATTAAAACTCAACATAACAAGTGCAAGCTACACTCAAACCATTAAAACTAAACAAGAATAAGCATGGAGTAAAGTAATGTTAGCTTGTTAGAGAGTTAGGATGTTAGAGTGTTAGATCCAACATCATGAGCCATCAATGGCTCTTGCAAGAGCAAGACCAAGTAGAGGCTATTAGATTCATGTAGATTATCATGTAATAAGTTAGCAAGTTAGTGGTTAGTAGTTAGCTGCCATGAGAGAAAAATTAGCAAAACATGTAAAAGGAGTTAGAGAGAAGAAAACAAAGAGAGGTAAAGAGCGAACTTTTCATAACTTGTCACTTTCTATTACAAGCACCCTTTCTTTCCAACCATGTACCTCTCTCTCTCCTATTATAAGATCTAAAGGAAATGAAAAATCCAAAGAGGAAGAAGAAGAAATAGCCTAAACTACCCTAAACTACAACATGGAAAGAAAACTATACTACTCTCTGTATCTCTCCCTGAAGAACCCCCAAATGGGGTATATATGGGCATCAGAGGAAAGAGGGCCAGGGGGACAACCTCTGGCCCAAAACGCTGGCACGACTGCGCCAGTACGACCGGGGAAACGCGGCTAGAGCCGCATTTTCGCGGCTGTACTAGCGCGGCGCACGCAGCGCCGCCTGCTGCACGCTGTCGCGTTGGTCTCCTGTCAGTTGGATGTCCCGGTTTCTGATTTTGGGCCCCTGGTTTTGACGAATCAGCTCTCCAAAGTCAATATTTATAGGCTTTTAATCACTAATTAAATGATGATTTTGGGTCTTCTTCATCATTTCATCCCATAGACCTGGAAACACACAAAAGAGATATTATTAGCGGAATTTAATGTTAAATAAATGTGAAGATGTGGTAAAAATATGTAGTTTTAGAGACTAATCACACCCCCACACTTATCTTTTGCTCGCTCGAGCAAAACATAAACTATGAAAATTAATACACCACTATCACAGGTGACGCGTTGCACTGAGCATGTGCAACAAGCCGTTAAACTTCTAGGTTTCCCTAGAGGAGGATTTTTGTCTCCTGAGGGTTTTCAGTGAATTACACCCACAAAATTCATAAAGAAAGAAATCAAATGTTAGTATTTTGAAAGCATATTTTTGAAATAGAGAAAAGTGTTGAAATATTTTTGTGAAAATATAAGTGATCCAAGGTCATAGGTTAAGCAGAAATTATTTTTCCTTAAACTAAGTCGAAATGCAAAATCTTGTTATAAATTAAATGTAAGAATTTGAAATTGAATTGATTCTTTGATCTTTCATAAAACTCTTAGAAAAATATGCACTTTGTGAACAGTGAAGATTTTTGGTATATCAACTCTTTCAAGCCATTTATTTATATTATTATTATATTTTTTTCTTCCCTTAGTTTTTTTAGACTTTCTAGCTTACCCGGTTAGTGAGCCTTTAGCTGGTGACTCCCAAACCAGATAGTTTTAGGGCACCAGATGAGAAACATCCCTCAGACTTAAGGACTCAAGTAAACAAGGCCACAAAACTAAAGGGGATTATTTTATCATTTTTTGGTCCACCATTTTTGGTCTGAATAATCATGCTTCCTGAGGCATAATTACCCAACTTCAATAAGTGGTTTATCATCATTTTATTTTTTTTTATATTTTTATGACATTTTCAGTCTTTATTTCAATCCCAAAAATTGTGTAAGTGTGAAGTACATAAATCTAAGGCAAAAAATTCGAGATCAAATTATCTTTCCAATCTTACTTTCTTATTCTAAAATTTAAATAAGATCTATTATTTTTACTCAGTTTAAAATTTCATAATTTTAGATCTTCCTAATTCCTAAGATAATTTTAATTTTCTTAAAAATAAATCAAAACTATTTCCCTTATGTCAAAAAGTTTTGTAAAAAAGAAAAGAAAAGAGTTTTTATACAAAAGAAAAATTTAAAATTTCCCAAAAAGAAAGAAAATTTAAAACTAACCTACGCTAGTAAACCCTCCCCCACACTTATCTCATGCATTGTCCTCAATGCATCGTGAATGTGTATATACATGAAATAAAGGGAAGAAAAATTACCTCATGGTGGTGGCTCCGGTGGTGATCTGACTGGGCCAAGCGTTGCTACCCAATCAAGATATCATGGATTTTGCAGAAACCTACCAGTGACCTCTCTAATACAACCCAGTAAAAGAATATTGAGTGAATGGTCTTATTTAAAAAATTATCCCCATCTAATTTCTAATTTTCAAAAATAATTACTGAGTTATTTTCTTCGACATCTTGTCTAACAATGAAGTGTGATTTTGAAAGATGATTGATTTGGACTCAAATGGAATAGGAAAAAAAATCAATATTGACTCGGGAATTTGACTCAGATCAAGTCGAGACTCAAAAGGGAGAGTCAAAATTTGTTCAAAAATGGGGTCCAAACCAAAAATTAATGTTCACACACTTTTCCCATCAATGAAGTGTGATCATAAGATATTGGTGATTCAATTTCACAGTGTACTGGTAGAGGATTCAATGTTGACTCCGGAATAGAGAAAAAATAGTAAAGATACCGGAGTCATTATTGAATCAAAAAATGAAATGAAATTACCAACTTGAGCTTCAGGATCACTTTCAAGCTCAAGTTCAATTTCGGGAAAAGGATAACTTGCCAAAATGTCAAGGTGATTTTAAAATTTTGGGCAAGTTCAAAAGGATGTAAGGAAATTGAATCTTAATTTTCGTTCACGGAAAGAATGTGAATGGGTGAAATGATCGATTCAGTTTCAGTAATTATGGAATCAAAACTGGCTAAAGAATGTTACTTAGTTCAGGTAACACTACGGGAGTTGATATTGATTAAAGGATTGAACTCGAATTGCTAAATGAATCTCAGGTTCACATTCATCTTCAAGTTTAATTTCAGGAATTGGATAACTTGTCAAACTATCAAGAATTTGATATTGGTTAAGTTCAGGTTGGTATGATAAAATTGAAGCTGGATTTATAAAATGACATGATTCTTGAGTCATATGAACATCTGATGGACATAAGAATTTGTTCATATTTTGTATTATTCGCTCGGTCTCTTGCACGAATTTCATAATTTTTTCTCACAATAATTTTTCTTTGATTGGTTCTAAAAAAGAACTATATGAATTTTGGAAATTTTGTGGACATGATGAGGCCATCATGTTTTCGAATTGTTTTTGGGCCTCTATCGCTTCTTCCAAAGTCCTTTGCAACGATAATTTTTCTTCAATTGGTAGTTCAGGAAAAGGAGGATATAAAGCAGAATCGGGGAATGAATATTATGAAAATTGTGGACAATGTGGTTGAAAATTTAACTCGGGGGAGGTGAATCCCCATGAACTCTGTGAAGAGTGGAAGTTATTTTAAAAATTATAGTCATATGATTGGGAATTGGGTCATATTGAGTCGGATAATCCCAACTTGGTATATATGATTAGTTCATGTTGTACATAACCGGGTTGGAGTTATCCGAGTCAAATGAGGTTGGGGTGAAATATGGATTCATATTATGATTGAATGAATTATTGTTATTAAAATCAATTTCATAATATACAAAAATAAAACAAACAAACAAATAAACAAACAAACAAAGATAAAGAAAAAGAAAAACAAGCCTATGTTAGGGTTGACTTAGACGTAGACGACTCCTAACTGGTTAGACTGTCTGAAAAAGGAACACCTAGAGGGGGGGTGAATAGGTGTTAGTGCTAATCTAGGACTAAATGCAAAACTAAGTGCGCTAAATGCGGAAGCTAATGCAAATTTTGCAATCACACTTAATACAATCAACAAGTGTAGCCGAATTCCCCGTGAAGGGCTCTGGACTAACTCCTCTTGATTCCCCTTGAATGGGTTGAGGTGCTATGTGAAGCTCTTGTTGATTAAGTACAAGTGAGGCACACACAAACAACCAAGCATATAAGATGATATATCAATATGAAAATATGCAAGGCACAAATGCAAGCAATATATGATATGGCAATATGAATTATGCTCAACACAAGCAAATATGATATGATGTGAAGTATGATGCTTTGCACAAATAAATGAGAGAGAGAGTTGAGAGATATTGGATCAAACGCAAACACAAGAATATGTTTCGAGGTTCGAGCCCCTAGCTCTACATCCCCGCCTACACCACCGTGTAGGATTTTCAATCTACTATAGGAGTACCGAACTCCTCTCTCAATCCTTACAAAGCCACCGAGGCTATACAACCACAATCCACCTCTACCGAAGAGGGATAAGGCTCGTAGCCAATACAACCAACACAATCAACACCTCTACTGAAGAGGGTTTACAACCAAACTCCACCTCTCTCTAGAGGGAGAAAACCAATCACCCGATCACCTCTACCAAAGAGGGATACAAAAAGAATAAGGGTGTACAACAAGTGGTTTCTTTCAACCACAAACAATCTCTCTTTTCTTTTCTCTTTTTCCACAAAACAAATGATCCTAATAGATTAGGATAGTATGATAGCTCAAGTGTGGAAACAAGGTGTTTTTGGAAACAAGCAACAAAGAAAAACTAATTGGGAAGTCTCTTGTGAAAGATAGAAAATGAAAGATCAAATCAAAATCCCAAAACCTAGTTTTCTTTGATTTTCCAAAAACCCAAAAAACAAATCAAATTGGAAGTTTAAAGCCCAAAACAATTTTGAAAACTTGTTTTAAACACTTTAGAAACCAGAAATTTTTCTCCTTGAAAATCTTGGCCAAAAACCAAAGAGATGGGGTTTATATAGGCCCAATACAAAACTAGCCGTTAGAGCTGAGCTGGCAGTTCTGACAGGCAGCGGTCGACCGGCCCGGTCGACCGCCAACGGTCGAAAATATGACCGTTGGGCAACCACGGTCGACCGGCCCGGTCGACCCAAACAAACAGAGAGCTCTGCTCTCAGACCGGTCGACCGTCCCGGTCGACCGCCCCAAAGGCTCCAAACGTGCACTGATTTGTGCATGTCGGTCGACCGACCGGGTCGACCGACTTCTGCCTAGTCGACTAGGTCAGTTGACTTAGTCGACTAATAGAAGCCTGGAACAGAAACTGGGTCAGAAAAAACTGAGAAAATTATTTTATAAAAATCTTTTATCTTTTCTGAAAATCCCATAAAACTTGTTTTAACATTTTGTATTGAAACACAAACTTGTGATAAAAATTTCAAGACATATATCAATCATATCAATTCATTTTCGAGTCTTGTAAATTTTATCAAAAACAAAACTTGTATTTTTATCAAACTTGATTTTTCCAATAGGAAATTTGATTTTCCTAAAAACTCATGAATAGACATATCAAAATAAGTTTGTTTAAGATATGAAGCATATATGTATATTGAACACATCTAATATACATAAAAAACCATGTAAACTTGTTTTGATCTACTATTCATGAAAACCAAATCCAAATCATAAAAACTTTTGTGTGTTGTGCACTTGAGCATATCAACTATACTAAGCTTTACAAATTGGATCTAAAACACACTGTCTAAACTATGAATACCTAAGTCTTCTTGATGATCTTCATCTTCAAGTAGACTTGCTCCAAAACTCCATCCATGGGCTAGGCAATGTGTGATCTTGAAGCTTTGACCCTGGAATCATCATGAAAAGCTTCTAAACTCCTTGTTGAAGCTAATCACCAACTAATATCTTGGTTAATGATCTGAAACTTAAACAACACAAGATTATTAGTAAACATAACTACATGAGTTAATCATCATCAAAACTAGGGTGGAAGGCCTTTGGGCCAACACTGTCTACGGGGGGTATATTGTCGAAATCTGACCACGAGTTAATCGGTCAGGTAGGGGAAAGATCAGTGGGAGGTATTCGTGCTGGAGCAACGAGCCTAATTATGCCAAACCACTGTTCTTCGAGATTTCGCCTCTCAATCTCCAACCTTACACACTGATTTGAAAAGAGTCAACTTCTAACAACTTTCCCTTAGGTCAATCTCCTAAATGAGTCCGAGATGTCCCTAGGGGCCAAGGTCTTGCAAGTTTTATTAAGGCTTGGGTTGTGTAAGTGGGGAGGTAATTTTTGGACTAAGGGAGGGGAATGACTTTCCCACCTTATGTCTTATTGGGTTTTGCCCTTAAGCTCAATTCGTTCAGTGTGCAATATAGATAAGAATGAACACACAAAGAGAGCAAATCACCCACGTATTTGTCCTAACTATATGCTATACAATATATACACCTCCGTCAAGATCACAACAACACAAGAACAAAATACAGTATATTGGAATAAAAATTGATACGTGCCTAGATGCAAATGTCTAAATCATTTTAAAACATCCAATTTCTGTATTTTAGTTTTTAAAACTATTACAGCAGATAATATAAACAAAAACTAGCAGTAGAATATAAGAATATACAAGAATTTATCCAATCACACAAAAGTAAGTGTGGACTTCTGTAATGCTAAAACTTTAACCTACACACCAAAAAACAAAGAAGAAAAGTTAACAAAAATATGAAATCAAGCTGTTCCCATCCCTGGAAACGGTGCCAAAATTTGATCGGGGGAAAATCGCGCACAAAAAGTGTATGTTTTGAATTCAATATTTAAAGTGTGTGTGCTTTGGCTTCCTCGATACTTCCGTTATAGCATAGAGGCTAAAACGAGTCGAATCCACAAGGACGGGAGGCGATAGAAGCTTACACAATATGTTCCCGTGTATGTTAAAAGTTCTTCAATGTTTTAAAGAATGACAAGAAAAGAAAATAAAGAATGAAAAGAGAATTACGGTGACAACAAAGAAGTGAGAAATATAGAAAAATAGTATTTGTGATTTTTTTTGGTATATCTAAAATAAAGTGAAAAGATAAAGAAAACCCATGGCTAGTAACTACTAATGACTCTACTAACCATGCTAACCTCTTAGTGATTGTTACCTCGCATGTATCCTTTGCCATTACTAGTCCTTGGTCCAAGAGCGTTTCAAAGCATGACCCATATGATAACTTTCACATCAAAACTCAACATAGCAAGTGCAAACTACACTTAAACTATCAAAACTAAATAAGAGTAAGCATGGAGTAAAGTAATATTAGCTTGTTAGAGAGTTAAAGTGTTGAGTGTTAAATCCATCATCATGAGCCATCAATGGCTCTTACAGGAGCAAGATCAAGTAGAGGCTATTAAATTCATGTGGATTATCAAGTAAGAAGTTAGCATAGTTAGTTGCCATGAGAGAAAAATTAGCTAAACATGTAAAAGGAGTTAGAGAGAATAAAATAAAGAGAGGTAAAGAGAGAATCTTTCATACCTTGTCGCCTTCTATTATAAGCACTCTTGCTTTCCAACCTTGTACCACTCTCTCCCATTACAAGATCTAAAAGAAATGAAAAATACAAAGAGGAAGAAGAAGAACTAATCTAAACTACCCTAATCTACAACATGAAAAGAAAACTACACTATTCTCTGTATCTTTCCCTGAAGAACCCCCAAAGGGGGTATTTATAGGCACCAAGGGAAAGGAGGCCTGGGGGACAAACTCTGGCCCAAAACGCTGGCGCAGCTGTGCCAGTACGGCTGGCTATACTGGCGTGGCGCACACAGCGCCGCCTGCTGCGCGCTGTCGCGTCGGTCCCCTGTCAGTTGGATGTCTCGGTTTCTAGTTTTGGGCCCCTGGTTTTGACGAATTAGCTCTCCAAAGTCAATGACTATATTTGTAGGCATTTAATCACCAATTAAACGGTAAATTTGGGTCTTCTTCTTCATTTCATGCCATGGACCTAGAAACACACAAGAGAGATATTATTAGCAGAATTTAATATTAAATAAATATGAAGATGTGATAAAAATATGCAGTTTTAGAGACTAATCTCTCTTCACAGAATCAATAGGGATTCACCTCCCCCGAGTCAAATTTTCAACCACCTAGTCCACAATTTCACAAATTCCACAATATTCATTCTCTGATTTTGCTTCCTATACTTCTTTTTTAGAACCACACGTAGAAGAAAAATCTGAGTTAGAAAAGAGTATAAAAGCTAATATGCAAGAGGTCGAGCGACAATTTTAGAAAATATTGGCCTCCTTAATTCTACAATATTTTCAAGAGTCTTACTCAATCCCACCTCTTCAAAATGATCAAATTCCATCTTGAAATTGACTAAGGAACTCTTGTGTGAGTCTGAGCGACAATCTTAAAACTTGTTGGACTCACAATCTTCACAATTTTTTCAAAACCAAGATTCCTACGCTCCCTTTCTAGAACAACCGTTCGAAGAAAAATCTGAGCTAGTAAAGAGTATAGAAATCTTACATGAGTCATCACAACAATTTCTAAAATCTTTTGCCCAGTCTATCGATAGGTTAGAAACACAACTGAGTCAATTGGTTAACATTCATAAGAATGAAGAAATTCACTCTTATCAACCTTTGACCAATCAAAATATCTCTAACTCTATCGATCTAGACCAGAAATCATGTTATTTTGAAAGCCAAGATTCAATTTCAGCACACCCATTTTAACTTGACCAAACTTTAAATTTTGAAAACCACATTGACATTTTAAAAAGTTATCCCTTTCTGAAATTGAACTTGAGAATGAATGTGATCATGAACCTCAACTTTGTAATTCAATTCAACTTATTGATTCAATGTTGATTCTGGTATCTTTACCTCACTTCAATCCTTTTCTCGAGTCAACATTGGATCCTGTGCCAATTCATCTTGAAATTAAATCACCAATCTTTTATGATCAGTAAATTAAACTTGACCAATTTCATACTTTTGAATGTTCCATTAACAAATTGGCAAGTTTTTCTTTCAAAGAAATTGAACTCAGACAAGAATGTGATTTCGATCCTCAAATTTATGATCCAGTTCAAATTTCTGAATCAATATTGACTCCTATTTTGTTACCCAATTTGAGCAACATTTTAGAGTCAGTTTTAATTCCCATACCTATCATTCTTGAACTTGAATCACTATTCTTGAAAAATCACATTCCATTGTGGGAAAATGAATGTGAACTTGAATTTCAATTTCTTAATTTGGACCCTATTCCTGAACCAATTTTGACTCCTGACCCTTTACTTGACTTAACTCAAATTCCTGAGTCGGTAGTAGTTCTTATTTTTCCTGAGTCCAAATCAATCATTCCATCTTTTCATACTCCATTTTGGGACAAAGGTGCTAAAAATAATGACTCTAAAATTAGTTTGAAAATTTGAAAATTAGATGGGGTAAAATTCTTAATAAAAATCATTCATATATATCATTTTAGTGGGTTGTATTATAAAGGTCTCTGGTGGGTTCCTCCGAACTCAACACAAATTGGATTGGATCGTTTCGTGGATCAATCAGACCACCACCGGAACCACCACCTTGAGGTGATTTTTCCTTCACTATCTATTTATTTCATGTATACATACATTTACGATGCATTGAGGACAATGCATGAGATAAGTGTGGGGTAGGGACTAACGTAGAGTTTTTAAATTTTCTTTCTTTTTCATTTCTTTTAGAATATTCTTAGAATTGTTTCCTTTTTGTATAGAATTTTTTCCTTTCTTTAAAAAACCTTTTGAAAAAACTTTTAGAAATAAGAGACAAAGTTTTGATTTATTTTAAGAAAATTAAGATGATCTTAGAAATCAAAGAAGCCTTAATTATGACATCTTAAACCTAATCAATATAATGAATCTTGTTTAAAAATTATAGGTTAAGTAAGATAAATTGGAGAGATAATTTTATCTGAGATAGTATGCACTTCACACTTACATATTTTTGGGATAGAAACATAGACCTAAAATGCCATAAAGCGAAAATAAATAAAAAGAAAAAAAATATATGGTATACATGAAGAAAAAACCACTAAAGCTGGATAACTATGCCTCAAGAAGCATAATTATTCACGCCTAACGGTGATCATAAGAAACAAATAATCCTTTTTAGTTTTGTGGTCTTATTTACTCGAGTCCTTAAACCCGAGAGATGTTTTCTCATCTGATGCCCTAAGACCATCTGGTTTGAGAGTCATCGGTTAAAGACTCACTACCCGAGTAAACTAAAAAGCCTAAGAAAACTAAGGGATAAAAAAATATATATCAATAAATGGCTTGATGGTTGGAGTTGAAAGCCCAGAAATCTTCACTCACAAGGTGCATATTATTTAAGTTTTATGAAGGATAAAATATTCAATCCAATTTTGAATTCCTACCTTAATTGAAGACAAGATCTTGAATATATACTAACTTTAAGGAAAAATAATTTTTGGTGGGCTTATGATCTTAGATCGCTTTAATTTTTGCAAAATTATTTCAAAAACTTGTCTCTTTTTCAAAATGCATTTTCAAAATACTAACATTTGTATTCTTTCTTTATAGATTTTGTGGGTGCAATTCGCTGAAAACCTTCATGAGACAAAACACCTCCTCTAAGGGAAACTTAGAGGTTTAACGGCTTGTTGCACGTGCTCAGTGCAATCGCATCACTGAAAGTGATGTAATAGCATTTGTAGTATAGTTTTTTTTCTTGTTTTGCTCGGGATGAGTAAAAGATAAGTGTAGGGGTGTGATTAGTCTACAATTTTGCACTTTTATACTGTATTTCCTACCGATTTATGAATAAAATATCATTTCTAAACCGTGTTTTGGTCTCTTTTACAGATAATCAAGACTAGAAGGGCAAAAGGGTAATAAGAGTTAAATTAAACCCATTTTTTGGTAATTAAATCCAGATTTCTTGAAGGCCAAGCTAGAGAGTTTTTAGAGGATATATTGAATCTAGATGTTGGCACGTGTCTGACGAAAATCCGGATGTAAATACCCGAATCC